>CAUYLG010002981.1:0-14312 GCA_963573385.1 Cacajao melanocephalus
GAGAGCCTAACCAATGGCAGCTCGCCAAGTCCGGGTCCAGTCTCTCTCTCTGACCAACACAGGTGCCCATGCTTTGTTTCCTCACCGGTCAATCTGTTACCTGCTCCAGCCCACCTGTGGGTACCTCTGCTGGGCTGCCAATGGCAACTTGCCAAGTCCAGGTCCAGTCTATGACCAATGCAGTTACCCATGCTGTTTCCCCACTGACCAATCTACTGCCCTTACCCCCTATAAAACCCCACGCCCAGAACGGCCGGGAGCAACTTCTCTGGCCCCTTCTCTGGACCACAGAACCTCACCCGGGAGCTGAATAAACTGGAATTTAGTTTTCCTCATACTGGCCTCAGTTTCCTAATTTTAAGCTCGACAATAAGCCTTACAAGAAGAACCTACAGCTGTTTTTTTTTTTTTTTTTCTTGAGATGGAGTCTCGCTCTGTCGCCCAGGCTGGAGTGTCTTGGCTCACTGCAACCACCTACCAAGTTCAAGCGATTCTCCGGCCTCAGCCTCCCAAGTAGCTGGACTACAGGTGCCCACCATCACGCCTGGCTACTTTTTGTATTTTTAGTAGAAACAGGGTTTCATCATGTTAGCTAGGATGGCGTCGATCTCCTGATCTCATGATTCACCCGCCTCAGCCTCCCAAAGTGCTGGGATTACAGCCATGAGCCTGGCCTACAGCTGTCTTTTAATACTTAATGGCTTGCCATGTGATTAAAGTGCAGACTTCATTTTTGGTATTCCTGTAAGCCAGACAACTTGTAAGGAAGCAGATTTCTGATATACAGAAAGAACTCCCTGAAAATTAGAGCTGTCTAAAATTAAAAGGAATTCATGTGAAGTAGGGAATACTGAATCACTGAAAATGTTTGTGAGTAGAAGACTGGTTTTTAGGAATGCTGTAGAAAAGTATTTGATAGAGAGTTCAACTATATGATCACAAACTCCACTTAAACAGAGTATTCTTGTATTTTCTTAACAGTTAACTCCAAAAGTAATGGGCTGATACACAACATTAACAATGCAAAGGAGTATGCTTATCTGCCTGATGCCATACAGTCTATGTGCGTTACATGAACATCATCCTTAATAAAGGGCAACTGATATTTTAGAGGTCTGAGTATCCTGTCCCTATTTGACTTTGTGATCCAATTTTCTCTGAGGAGAGCTAAGTAAGTTCACTTCACATTTAAAGAACTTCTCATCATCCTTTGAAAGAACTGCCGATCCACCATCTCTCTGACCCCATAACTCACCAAGGGGAGGATGGGAAGCTCTTAGATGCAGAAAATTTGGAAAAGTAAGAAATGACAGAAAACAGACAATTGGAATCTAATAACTCTTCTCCTATACCAGACCTGCTATCAGAATTACTGCCTGGGTGGTATAATCAACTTAGTTCAATATATTCATATCTGCCTCACATACTGAAGTATCTTGGGGTACTAAAAATATTATGACTATAAAGCAAGTAGAGTATTTTTTAAAAGAATCGCATGATATTAAAAAGCTAGAATGTAAATCCTAAAAGTATGTGAAGGCTCATTATACCTTTGTGCATGTTTGAAATTTCCATAGTAAAAACCTAAAATAATGAGCCCCCATACAAAAATCTCAACTCTCATTTATGATATTTAGCTTCATCTAAATTTACCTGGACTTATCTGAAAATATATAACTGCTAGTTAATATCCCCTGCACACTCTAAATTTCAGAGGAAAGTTCTTAATAAAACACTTTCATTACCAAAATGGAATAATGCTTCACTGGATCATGGGATTGAAAAACGTTATCACATAAATTTCCTTCTTTTTAAAATCCAAGCTGCAAAGTGGTTTTAGATCAGACTTCAGTTAGTACAATCCACTGTAAAATTAGTTGTTTTAATACTCTAGAATTAGTTTTAATAAAATTATTTCATTTTCTGTAAGTTTCTAGGATTTTAAAAACTTAGAAAATATTTAACTTATTTCTGTTTAATAGCTAAGACTAATAGTGAGGAAAGATCCAACTAAGTGTGGCATTGGGCTGGGGGTCAAATTCTAGCCCTGGCTCTGAATCTGTCTGGCTTTGAACATGTCACTTACACCCTTGGGGTAACGGTGCTCATCCATAAAGTAAGTGTGACAAGATGATCTCAAAGTCTTTGTCTCATTCTGAAGTTACACAATATTATGACCTTTATAGTGAGTATACTCCCTCAATGTGACAGGTTCCCTATCCTTATGAAAGCTACAGTCATACACTACTGTGGATAAACCCAAACAAAATGTGCAAAGTCAGGAGTGTTTAAGCAAATGTGATTGAAGATACTGGCTTGAAATATGGACTGAAATCAGGTTAAAGTATCTCAAGTGTCTTTTCTGTCTCCAAAGCATTAACATTACATGCTACAGACAAAGCTCTGAAAAGCTGTGAGAAACTTACGATTCACCGAGACAACTATCTCTGCTGACTCTTGAACATAGCGAAAAGCTCTGAATAACAATTTGACACCCAACACTGTAGCACCCATCCTCCCTCCCTGCATTTATGTGTCAGAGAAAGATGGTACTTTCGTGGCATCAAGAATCAAGGATACGGAGTAGAAGGTACTGTAACAAACAGTACATTTAACAGGTTCAAATTAAGCACTTGAGAAAAGTACCTTCCTACTTAATAAACTAATAGGATCCAGTTAGAAGTCTCTTTGTTGTGATGTTTGTATTGCACATATACAACAAATTCCTTAACTCTACCACCATTGAATTCATGTAACTCACATTGATATACTGTTAGTATTTCAACAGTTCCACTTTACAGAGTCCAATATTCTAATCATAATCTAAAAAAATCGAAGTGAGAATATGGACTTCAGTTATAGAATGAATTCACAGAGGTTTCTTTATTAATTATGAAATCAACAAAAGTAAAAAAGCAATGCCTTCCAAACTTATTAACAAGCAGGCCATGCAGTACAAATGTGGTGTACTGCAAAACCAACTGCTTTTAGAAATAGTGACACTAAGAATTGTAGCTTCAATACCTCTATCTTGTTGGTTAATTCATATTGTGAAAGGACTGCCAGGAGAATGAGAACTATCTAAATCAAACCACATTGTCAATATGTTGGGAGTAAGTACTCTGGCTACAAGAAAGGAAAAGGAATACAGCCTAAAAGATACATACAGATAAACAAGTAAGGAGAGGGGGCTCTTGTATTTAATTTATAGCTGAAAAATTCAAAGATGACACTGGTAGTAAAAACCTACAAAACGACTGTGAATCAGAGAAAGTGTTGGTTTTTTTTGAAGAGCCTGAGACGGTGTGTCTATGTAAAAAAATTGAATGGAGATGTAAGCCAGTATTGTGGTTTTGTGATGACTTAACCACAAATGTCTTCCCTATTTAAATATTCCAATCAGTACTGTTAGTACACGTACCTCGGAGAATTCTTTCCTCATGGCAACGAAGAAAGTCCCAGATTCTAACAGTGCCGTCATCAGAGCATGTAGCAAATTTATTATCCGTGGGTGAGAAACTGTTACATGAAGACACACAGCAGGGGAAAGAAGTCAGCATTTAACAGATAATCTGTGCTTCTCAGACAGGGAAAAATAAAAACACGGTGCTGCATTATAAACAGGAGAGGGTAGAATCCAGTGAAGAAGCCCTTAAAGCGAATGTTGTCAACTAACACAGGCATCTCATCAAAAGAAGACTTCAACAGAGCAGTTGTTTCTGAGTTTTCAACCATCAGTATTCTGAGAACTTCAGGTGTGTTTTATTAGTGCTAATGCTATCCATGTTCCTTCTCTATTTCCTATCACACCAGGAAATCACATGATGCTGCCTTAAGCGGTGAAACTAAATGGATCATATTTTTGCAGTATTCCTGCAGTATTTTAAATCGCACAGGAATACTGCTCCCAAAATTATCATCGGCTTCTGCCTCAAACACTTCATGAAATGATAAGCTGAAACAATGTGGGCAGTCTACTAGAAGACTGATTGCTTACCATCCCTACAAATGATGTTTCTCATCTATTCTAAAGGTCGGTAAAAAACTTTCACATCTTCCTGGCAAGCTATTCCATGGATGTTGCACCTTTTGAGGAAAACTTTAAAATAACGACATTCAGACTTGTGTTTAAAACCAAAGAATCCGCTGCAAGAAGGAGCCAGTTTTTCCCAGTAGTGAAAGACGATCAAGTTTCTCAACTAACACTAAAAACTCCCTTGAACTTTGGAATCCTATGACTAAGAAAGGATCAACTGTGTAAACTCAATGTATGAGCATGGCACTAAGGCAAAATCTACAAAGCAGAAGCATGTTCATCCAACAATTTCTGTTAAGATTCTGCAAGTATAAGCAAATGACTACAGTGGATGATGTTTCTATAAAGATGTCAACCTCCTCCCACACATGGGTGGCACAACCTTAAAGAATGCTGCTTAGCTTTATTCTGAGGCTGCAGCAATTCTTCAGGCTTGTATTTGGAACTTTTTCCCCCAGTTTTACTATACATATCTCACTGATATGTAAAAATATACAACTCACTGAAAATATTTTAAACTCCACTTATTGTATACATTTGCGTAAGTGATGTTATCAACAGTGAATCAGAAGAAAAGTCCTAGAGTCTTCTTCACAATGATCTGCTTACAGCTGCAAAGCTTGAAGAACCCATTCATTAATCCGTTAATGTTTGCCACATCCAGTTATCTGTGAGGGTTTTTAGTCCTATACTTTCCTTTGGAAGTCGTGGCATAACCAAGCCAACCAGGTCTTCACTTAAGCCTTTTTCCACTTTGCATGAATTCTGAAGTTGTTTTCTGTAGGCTTTAGATTTTATTCAGTTGCATAATTAAAGACTGAATTCTTTATTTGGAATGAAATATTCTTGTCTTACACAGTAGATAATAAAAAGGAATAACGTATACACATTATTAATCATAAATGAAAAGAGAAAACCAGTGCAAAATGCGGCAGACAATACATCTCTAACATATTGCAAAGGCTGATACCGGGACAACACTACTTCAGAAAGGTGCCAGTAAAATGGTGAATGTGTGAAAACAAAGAAAAATATTGTGCTTATAGGGTGCAGAAAGTTTCCCAGAATCTGACAGAGCCCATGCATCTCTGCACCCAGAATACACTTAGAGAATAATTTAACCATGACAATAGGGACTACAGAAAATGGTATATTGTGTATAAACCTGGCCTCTCTAATCGCCTCCTTATGTGCCTGGAACATCTTGACGTTGTTCATGTTCGACTGCCAATATTTCACATATCCTCCGTGGTCTGCTGTCAACATCCACATGTCATTATGTGACCACGTCATGGCCCTCACTGGGCTGTCGTGAGCCTATGAAAACAGAAAACATGAATTAGTAAGGCAGTGCTTCAAAGAATATATGACTAAAGGCTTACAGGAGCATATACTGACTCAAGGTAATGATTCGTCCAATTCTAAGTTTAACAATGCCAATGAAGTGACTGTATCTCAAGTTCTTCATAGTATCACAGGATGATGCTATCACCTGGTGATTACTATTACCTGTAATATTGTTTCAAAATTAAAAGTAAGTCCATTCCACAAGGTGAACTCCCCACTAGAAGCTCCAGTGACCAAGCGTCTTCCTTCCGGAGTCCACTAAGGGAGAAAAAAAGACAGGTTATACAAGGGCACACATCCTCCAACTTCACTAACTTCTAACTTTGAAAACATCTTAAAGATATTTATAAAACATGCAATAACTGACACTAAGCAGATACTTTCACTTAAATGTAGCTCAGCTTTATCAGAAGTACTTTGTCAGAAAAGAACTTAACGCAGTGCAGGGAAAACTCTAGTACTTTGGCTTATTAGCTAAATTAAAGATACTAAGTACATGAGGAGTACACGCACCTACTCACTAAATTACACACACCGATGAATGCTAAAGATCATTTCAAAATAGAATATACAAAGACCTCATTTCCTAGGCTATATGAGAGACTAACATAAATAAGGTGATCAGTGACCAGAACAACTCAAAGACTGAATAAAGGATTTGGTGCTTACAAGTACTAGGTGACAAATCTAGAAAGAAAAGTTACTGTATTCAATTAAAAAAACAAGATAATAACAAGTACCAATTTAAGGGAACTGAAGCTATCAAACTCTTCCTGCAGCTAAACATACTTCAAAATAAAATTGTAAGCTCTCCTCCATCCAAAGTACCAAGCAGTGACAAGTCTTATGCTGATCTATTCTCAAAAAAAAAAAACCATAAATAGTGCCGTGACTAATTAACACTACACCAATATTTTTAATTTTTTATTGATACACAATAGACGTATATATTTTCAGGGAATGACTATACCAGTAATTTTTTTGCACTTAAACCCTTTTCTCCTTTCAAATTACACTTAAAACCCTTTTTTACTTTTTGTACTTAAAGCCCTTTAAATATTTCTACATCATTATTTTAATATTATAATTTGCATACTAAAGGAAATCTGTGATATACGTGCTGGTTAATTTGAAACACTTTTTTTTTTTTAAACTTTTTATTTTCCGGTTTCTAAGATGGATCACACACTCATTTTCCTTAAAAGATGTAAACATACAAAATGTTAACACAATAATCCTATTTTCCAAAATAAAAACTGTGACAAAGTAGAAAAATATGTATGTGCTTAAAGAAACAGTAGGCTAGGATATATAAAGGTTATTTCTTAAATTACACAAATATATGTAACAATCTGGCTCTTTATTGTTTACCTGCAAGTCACAGTTTTGATTATCAGATAAAAGCCTCCTCCCCTTCTAGTTTCTGTTATCTGGTATGGATCCTAACCCAGTCAATACTACAGACAACCAAACTGTAGACACAGAGCCCACAGTCTTTATACCTTAATACCTTTTGTGACTGTGCCTCTACTATGTACAAATTCTTCCTAAAACCTTATAGCGTAATCCCCACGAGAGCATTTACCCACCTTATCAGATATGGCGTGCTTGGATTTTATTCTTTCCAAAAAGGTTTGCCATGTTATATTAAGAGGATATTAAAATTAGCTGTACATCATATCCCTTTGACCAAATTCCCGATTAGAAAAAAAATTATACTATACACTGGTTGCCTCTACTCATATAATAATGTTTCTTTCTTCCTTTTTTTTTTTTTTTTTTTTTTGAGACGGAGTCTTGCTCTGTTGCCCTGGCCAGAGGGCAGTGGTACAATCTTGGCTCACTGCAACCTCCTCCTCTAGGGTTCAAGTGATTCTCCTATCTCAGCATTCTGAGTAGCTGGGACTACAGGTGCACGCCACCATGCCTAACTAATTTTTTATATTTTCAGTAGAGACGGGGTTTCACCATATTGGCTAGGCTGATCTCAAACTCCTGACCTCGGGATCTACCCACCTCAGCCTCCCAAAGTGCTGGGATTATAGGCGTGAGACACCACGCCTGGCCACAATGTTTCTTTACTGATGTTTCTTTTTTTTTTTTCTTTTGAGCTGGACTTTAGCTCTTGTTGCCCAGGCTGGAGTGCAGTGGCACCATCTCAGCTCACTGCAACCTCCACCTCCTGGGTTCAAGCAATTCTTCTGTCTCAGTCTCCCAAGTAGCTGGGATTACAGGCGCACGCCACCACACCTGGCTAATTTTTGTATTTTTAGTAGAGACGAGGTTTCATCCTATTGGTCAGACTGGTCTCAAACCCCTGCCCTCAGGTGATCCACCCACCTCTGCCTCCCAAAGTGCTGGGAGTACAGGCGTGAGCCACCATGCCCAGCCCTTTACTGATGTTTCTACTGCCTAAAGCCACTGAGGCAAATAGGAGGCCTAACACTAAATGCAGCTATCTCTATGGAGTTCAGACTGACATCTCTCTCCCAAGACCTTTTGGTTCTCCTCGCTATCATACTCCTCTGATATCAGAAGATCTGTTTATTTTCCTCATCTGCCACTAATGTTTGCCACAATTGCCCTTTCTCGGTCTCATTTTTTTTCTAACTGTTATTTGCTCAACTTAGACTGCTAACCATTCTATACCTCTGCATACTGTTAACCAACAAGTCCATTAGCTAGGAAGTGGAATAATGAAAACACAAAGAAGAAAATGATTACATTAGCATCTATAAAAATCAGGGTTATAATTAAAAATTATATTTTTAAAATTTCAGTTTAAATGTATTAAGTGCCTACTAGGTACCTTCATAGAACTAAAACTTATGGTACACCACAGTTCTTCAGCTCTCTCAGATATTCTCCTGCCTAGTAACTCCTAAGTATTTTTCATTCATCTTGGGATGCTGCTTTCTATACAGTAACAAAAGCATTCCTATTCAAAGACAACTCTGAGACCTGCTACAATATGTATCTATGTATTTAGAGAGATTCTACAGAAATTACCACATGAAGAAAAACAATCCCAAAGTGGTATCTCACTCAATGGTGATAAAGTAGATAAACAACTGGATATTCCAAAATAAAGTTACTAGGAATAAACCAAATTTAGCCCAGATATACTTTTAAAATAATGTTTCATTTTCTTTGCCCTGTCAAATACATTTGCGGTATAACTCAAGATTAATTTTCCCCCCAAATATCCAACAGAATACTTACCCTAACAACAAATACCGGACACTTTACTTTATTTGTTGATGTCCGAACAAATTTTGTTGTTACTGCATTCATAGGATTATTCAACATTCCTATAGGTGGGACCAGCTACAAAAAAGGAAAATTGGGTTCTTAGAACTCCTGATTACATACAAGGCAGAAACCAGAAATGTGGCAAGGTAATGATTTCAACATTTAAGACAAACTGGGGACCACATAAAACTTTCCCATAAAAACAATTATAAAGGATTCTTACAATTAGTCTATTAATTAAAAACAAACAAACAAACAAACAAAAAACAAAAAAAACCACACACACACAAAAACAAAAAAATTAAATTAAAAAACAATTAGTTTATTAATTAAGTGAAGAAATGTTGAGATACAGGAAAGTTAAATACCCATTATAACTAAACAAACAAGAAAATCACCAGACTTCCCCAATTAGTACTCAAAGTTAACATAATTAAGTATGTTCACATAAAGCTAATAAAGTTCAAATTTAAATTTTAAGAAAGTTAAAATTAACTTTCCATTATAAGACTTTAGATTATTCAACTTCTTGTTGGACACCGCTTTAAGTCCCAAATCAAAACTTTACCCATCATTAGATTAAAAGGAAAATCTAAATTGAGACAAAAATATAACCCATGGTTTATACAGACGTGTTATATTATCTCTTTGGGAATATTTTAATTATAAAAATGTAAAAGGAAAAGACTCTTTTGGACTTGAAGCCACATATTTTTAGGCTAAAATAGTCAAGCAAGGAAGTGTTTATTAAGATAGTATGACACATCATATACTTACATCATTGTAATAACCTGCATCAGGCTGAATTGCTCGCATATCTCTCTGGTCTCTTTGCCATATTCTATTCTGTTAAACAAATAAATATATCAATTACTGACTACATAGTCTAATTATACTCAATCTGAAATTATTAACAAAACACAAGTTACTAAATGGATAGCAAACTGGATTTTAAAATATTGTTTTCTAAAACAAATAGTGGGTGCCATAGAGAGCTTTCCCTTCTGATCCTACTACCATTGCTTAGAATCTTCCTCCTCGCCAGGCCCAGTGGCTCACACCTATAATCCTAGCACTTTGGGAGGCCGAGGCAGGCAGATCACTTGAGGTCAGGAGTTTGAGACCAGCCTGGCCAACATGGTGAAACCCTGTCTCTACTAAAGGTACAAAAATCAGCTGGAAATCGCTTGAACCGGGGAGGCAGAGGTTGCAGTGAGCCAAGATGGTACCACTGCACTCCAGCCTGGGCAAGAGTGCAACATTCCACCTCAAAAAAAAAAAAAAAACTTCCCTCCTCACTTTATCGTATTAGCCCCTAGTCACTTATCTAAGATACTGTTGGCCCCAACAGTATCTATCTTAAGAAAAGGAAACAGCAGAGGGGGTAGACAGACATCCCCAATTTCTTCAAAGCCCTTAGCACAAAACAGTTCTTCGTATCTTGCCCTTGGTTTTCTTGATTTCTCTCAACCTCTTTCCTAGTCTACTTTCGCAATTAAAATTTCCAGAAAAATCAAAATCTGTCTTTATCTCTGAATCTCTTTCTCCTGTTATGCCTGCAACATACTAATTAGGCCCATTATGCAAATAGGTCTTTAACCACAGGTCTAAGGTAATGAAAAGCAGACAAATTTTCATAGGAGAACAGACCTAAACCCAGTGAACCTAATTGGGCAGCATTACTAATAATGCTAATTCTACATTAAGACAAGTAAATAAAGAACTCTAAAGGGAAACTGTAGGTAGACCCCTGTCTTGCCTTTACTTACTAACCCGAAGTTGCTTTTACCCTATAGGACTGCACCAGGCATTCAATACTCTTGAACGGAAAGCTCTTTTCCTGTCTCTAAGAAGTACCTACCACCAGGGCTTGGAAGCGGGAGAATCCATGTTCTCTGTTCCTGTCTCTGAAACCCAAAGCTGAGGTTCTGAACATGTTTTCTCACAAAAATATTCCTATGTTGGTAGTCTTGTATTATTTCATATACACTGCAGGTTTAACAAACGTTTTAACGTTGGCCTAGCAATTAAAGTACTCTCTCATAATTTGTGAACTTTTAAAACAAATCCTATTTCTAAAATGGAGTCTAACTTTAATGATTTTTTAGAAGATGATATAGGCACAGAATTTTACAAAGTACTAGTGGCTTGAGGTTCTCCCTAAATGAGCCAATTTGAAATTCCACCTCATCCCACTAATTCAACTAACAAAGGTATACATACTTATTACACTACATCCAAAAAATCATCTTCTTGGCTGGGTGCAGTGGCTCACGCCTGTAATCCCAGCACTTTGGGAGGCAGAGGGGGGCAGATCACCTGAGGTTAGGAGTTTTGAGACCAGCCTGGCCAACATGGTAAAACTCTGTCTCTACTAAAAGTACAAAAATTAGTGGGGCATAGTGGCAGGTGCCTATAATCCCAACTACTTGGGAAGCTAAGGCAGGAGAATCACTTGAACCCAGGCGGCGGAGGTTGCAGTGAGCTGAAACGCACCACTGCACTCCCCAGCCTGGGCAACAAGAGAGAAATTCTGTCTCAAAAAATATAAAAATATAAATCAATAAATAACCAAAGTTAGGTCATCTGAAGCACATTGATTAGGCTTACCTCCAAATACTTAATTACAGATGGATTGTAGTCTATGGTTTTTCGGTTTACAGCTTTTCTCATTCGTTTTCCATCAAAGGTAAGCTGTTGCATTGCTTGCTGTTGTGCAAAATCAGGTCGCTTATAAAACAGCTGTCGAGGTGCCTGGTGTTGGAACCTTGGCATATGGAAAAAACGAGGAGGAGAACCAATTTCTGTGGCCATGGTGATGTTTTCCTTCTAGGATACTAGGATAAGGAAAAAGCACTTTCACTACAAATATCAACACTGCAATACTGCCTGAAAACATTTTTAAACTGACACTTTTTACACTTCTTTTCCCTTATCCAACATGCATCATTTCCACTTACACAATGAACTACACTCATGCATCACTTAACAACAGGCCTATGTTCTGAGATGCATCCTTAAGCAATTTCATCATTGTACAAACTTCACAGAGCTGTACTTACACAAACCTAGATAGTATAGCCTACTATTAATACGTAGGCTACATGATACAGCCTAATGCTCCTAGGTTACAAACCTGCACAGCATGTTACTATACTGAATACTAGTGGCAATTGTAACACAAAGTAATCATCTGTCTAAACATACCTAAACATAGAAAAGACACCATAGAAAAGTATGATAAAAATGCTGTATTATAATCTTATGAGACCACCATCATATATGCGGTCCAACATTGACACTGACCACAATGTCACTTTGTGGTGCATGACTATATTAGATCAATGACAGACCAGTTACACTTTGAAAAAGACTAAAGTCAAGGCGGAAGGCACGCTTGAGGCCAGGAGTTTAAGATCAGCCTGCGGAACATAGTGAGACTCCATCTCTACAAAAAAATAAAAACATTAGCTGGGCATGATAGCATGCACCTGTAGGCCTAGCTACTCTGGAGCCTGAGACAGGAGGATTGCTTGAGTCCAGAATTTTGAGTTTGCAGTGAGCCATGATCACGCCACTGCACTCCAGCCTGAGTGACCGAGAGAGACACTGTTGGAAAGAAGGAAGGAGTGAGGGAGGGGGCAGGGAAAGACTAATTCACAGAGTAAGTGCTAATAGGTATTTGTTGTCAAATTATGCCTGATGGAAGAAAAAAAGCACAATTCATAACAGCTTGGGGCAGGGTGTGTATGTATGAGTTAGTGGATGGGTACATGTTTATGTTTAGGGAATAAAAGAAGGCAGAATCAATGGGAACTATTCACTCTTTTTTTCTTTTCTCTAGAGATAAGATCTCACGTGTTGCCCAGGCTGGTCTCAAATTCTGGGGCTCAAGAGATCCTCATATTTTGTCCTCCCAAAGTATTGGAATTACAGGCCCTGGGCCACCAAGCCTGGACTTACATTTTTTAAATTAAAATTTCACTTAGATTTTTGACAGTAAAACTTACTATTTTTATGTTTATCGTTAGGACTCCATTTTCTACAAGATTCATTAAATGCTCTTTAAAATTTGATTTTTGTCCTTTTAAATTTCCTAGGAATAGTGCAGAAAAAGAAACTGTCTTATTTTATATCTATAATGAACAAAAAAAGTACGTATGCCCAAATTTCAGGAGCAAAATACCACAGAAACTTATTTCTCAGTATGTGTATTTACATATTTATAAAGGTAACATTAAGTTTATATCTGAAGAGAAAACTGTCAAGATCTTATAGTTGTTCAAATTCAATGCTCTGCATTTAAACTTACATGCCAATACTACAAATATGCATTATTTTAAAATAAATTTTAAGCACATTTTAAAAATCAAGCCAGGCATGGTGGCTCACATCTGCAATCCCAGCACTTTGGAAGACTGCACTTGAGGCCAGAAGTTCAAGACCAGCCTGGGTAACATAGCGAGATTCCACCTCTACCAAAAAAAAAAAGTTTTAATTAGCCCAGTGAGCTAGCGAGCACCTGTAGTCCCAACTACTCAGGAAGCTGAGGTGAGAGGATCACTTGAGCCTGGGAAGTCAAAGCTGCAGTGAACCATGATAGCACCACTACACTCCAACCTGGGTGACAGAACAAGACTCTGTCTCAAAAATAAAATAAAATAATAAAATAAACTATTACAGGCCAGGTGCAGTGGCTCATGCCTGTAATCCCAGCACATTGGGAGGCAGAGGAGGGCAGATCACCTGAGGTCAGGAATTCAAGACCAGCCTGACCAACATGGTAAAACCCCGTCTCTACTAAAAAATACAAAAATAAGCTGGGTGTGGTGGTGCACGTCTGTAATCCCAGCTACTCAGGAGGCTGAGGCAGGAGAATCGCTTGAATCCGGGAGGCAGAGGAGAGCCGAGATCACGCCACTACACTCCACTCTGGCAACAGAGCAAGACTCCATCTCAAAAAAAAAAAAAAAAAACTATTACAAACACAATAAAGGAGAGACATCAGAAACACAACCATAACTGCTTTTGTTTCAAAAGCAGAAAAGACTGTAGCCACCATTATTTGTCTGTATTCTTAAAACTGCCTTATCTCACTCTCTAGACACTAAATAATGAGCCTAAAAAATGTATGGTTCCCTTTGGATGAAATATTCTCAGTATTACCTCATTCAGCCTAGTTACTTTGGTCCCTTCTAAGACCATTAAATTTGAATAATAAGGTAACAACAACAAGGAGAGGTGAAGGGAAAAGAAATCCTGACTTTCACATACCAAAAATGAACAGTGCAATAAAATATGCATTCAACCTGTGTTATTTCCACCACTCTGAAGCAATCCCAGAGGGTCCCTGGCAAACGTTAGCTTGAAATAAGACGAAAAATATTCTATGTCTTAGAGCTGTGTGTGAATTAAACTGCACAAAAGCACTAAGCAGTTGATTCAATGAAGCTAATGGAAGAATCTGTTTACTCAGTTATTCCATGAATCCAATTAAGTTTCAGCATTCCAATTTCAATTACCAGTTTCAATTTAGATGCCTGGGCCAGTAATTCTAAAAGAAAGCAGTGTTGGAAAGCATTTTTCTTTTTGAGCTAGGGGCCTCCCTCTGTTGCCCAGGCTGGAGTGGAGTGCTGTGATCTCAGCTCACTGCAACCTCTGCCTCACACGCCTAAGC
>CAUYLG010002982.1:0-22273 GCA_963573385.1 Cacajao melanocephalus
ACCAGTAAACCTGGAAGAAATGGATAAATTCCTGGACACTTGCCTCCCAAGCCTAAACCAGGAATAAGTCGAAACCCTGAATAGACCAATAACAAGGGCTGAAGTTGAGGCAGCAATTAATAGCCTACCAACCAAAAAAAAGCACAGGTCCAGATGGGTTCACAGCTGAATTCTACCAGACATACAAAGAGGAGCTGGTACCACTCCTGAAACTATTCAAAACAATACAAAAACAGGGAATCCTTCCCAAATCATTTTATAAGACCAACATCACCCTGATACCAAAACCCGTAAGAGACTCAACAAGAAAAGAAAACTTCAGGCCAACATCCATGATGAGCAGAGATGCTTCAATAAAATACTGGCAAACCAATTGCAGCAGCACATCCAAAAGCTTATCCATCACATTCAAGTAGGCTTCATCCCGGGGATGCAAGTCTGGTTCAACATACAGGAGTCTATAAATGTAATTCACCACATAAACAGAACCAAAGACAAAAGCGACGTGATCATCTGAATAGATGCAGAGGAGTCCTTTGACAAAATTCAACAGCACTTTATGCTAAAAACTCTCAATAAACTAGGTATCAATGGAATGTATCTCAAAATAATAAAAGCTATTTATGAAAAACCCACAGCCAATATCATACTGAATGGACAAAAACTAGAAGCACTCCTTTTGAAATCTGGCACAAGACAAGGATGCCCTCTCTCACCATTCCTGTTCAATACAGTATTTGAAGTTCTAGCCAGAGCAATCAGGCAAGAAAAAAAAAAAAATAAAGCGTATTCAATTAGGAAAAGAGGAAGTCAAATTGTCTCTATTTGCAGAAAACATAATTGTACATTTAGAAGACCCCATCATCTCAGCCCAAAATCTCCTGAAACTGATAAGCAACTTCAGCAAAGTCTCAGGATACAAAATCAATGTGCAAAAATTACAAGCATTCCTATACACCAATAACAGACTTAAAGAGAGCCAAATCAAGAACGAATTGCCATTCACAACTGCTACAAAGAGAATAAAATACCTAGGAATACAACTAACAAGGAACGTAAAGGACCTCTTCAAGGAGAACTACAAACCACTGCTCAACGAAATAAGAGAGGACACAAACAGATGGAGAAATATTCCAAGCTCATGGTTAGGAAGAATCAATATTGTGAAAATGGCCATACTGCCCAATGTCATTTATAGGGTCAATGCTATCCCCACCAAGCTACCAATGACCCTCTTCACAGAACTGGAAAAAAACACCTTAAACTTCATATGGAACCAAAAGAGAGCCCCCATAGCCAAGTCAATTCTAAGCAAAAACAACAAAGCTGGAGGCATCACATTACCTGACTTCAAACTATACTACAAGACTACCGTAAGCAAAACAGCATGGTACTGGTACCAAAACAGAGATATAGACCAATGGAACAAAACAGAGGCCTCAGAGACAACGCCACACATCTACAACCATCTGATCTTCGAGAAACCTGACAAAACCAAGCAATGGGGAAAGGATTCCCTGTTTAATAAATCGTGATGGGAAAACTGGCTAGCCATGTGCAGAAAGCAGAAACTGGACCCCTTCCTGACACCTTACACTAAAATTAACTCCAGATGCATTAAAAACTTAAACATAAGACCTAACACCATAAAAACCCTAGAAGAAAATCTAGGCAAAACCATTCAAGACACAGGCATAGGGAAGGACTTCATGACCAAAACACCAAAAGCATTGGCAACAAAAGCCAAAATAGACAAATCGGACCTAATCAAACTCTACAGCTTCTGCACAGCAAAAGAAACAATCATTAGAGTGGATCAGCAGCCAACAGAATGGGAAAAAATTTTGCAATTTACTCATCTGACAAAGGGCTAATATCCAGAATCTACAAAGAACTAAAACAGATTTACAAGAAAAAAAACAAACAAGCCCATTCAAAAGTGGGTGAAGGATATGAACAGACACTTTACAAAAGAAGACATAGATAAGGCCAACAAACATATGAAAAAATGCTCATCATCACTGGTCATTAGAGGAATGCAAATCAAAACCACATTAAGATACCATCTTATGCCAGTTAGAATGGCGATCATTAAAAAATCTGGAGACAACAGATGCTGGAGAGGATGTGGAGAAGTAGGAACACTTTTACACTGTTGGGGGGAGTATAAATTAGTTCAACCATTGTGGAAGACAGTGTGACGATTCCTCAAGGAACTAGAAATCAAAATTCCATTTGACCCAGCAATCCCATTACTGGGTATATATCCAAAGGATTATAGATCGTTCTACCATAAGGACAGATGCACACGAATGTTCCTTGCAGCACTGTTTACAATAGCAAAACCCTGGAACCAACTCAAATGCCATCACTGATAGACTGGACAGGGAAAATGTGACACATACACACCATGGAATACTATGCAGCCACAAAAAACGATGAGTTCATGTCCTTTGTAGGGACATGGATGAACCTGGAAACCATCATTCTCAGCAAACTGACACAAGAACAGAAAATCAAACACCGCATGTTCTTACTCGTAGGTGGGTGTTGAACAATGAGAACACATGGACACAGGGAGGGGAGAGTCACACACTGGGGTCTGTGGGGGGGAAATAGGAGAGGGACAGCGGGGGGTGGGGAGTTGGAGAGAGATAGCATGGGGAGAAATGCCACATATAGGTGATGGGGAGGAAGGCAGCAAATCACACTGCCATGTGTGTACCTATGCAACAATCTTGCATGTCCTTCACATGTACCCCAAAACCTACAATGTAATTAAAAAAAAAAGCTTAAGGTAATGGATACTCCAGCTACCGTGATTTGATCATTACACATTGTATGGTTGCAGTAATGTACATGTACCCCATAAATATGTACAACTATGTCTCTATAATAACCAAAAATAAAAAAAATTAAAAGTACATACTGTACTTTATAATTTCATTTATACAGAATTCTAGAAAATACAAACTAATCCATAGTGACAGAAAACAGGTCAGTGAGTGTCTAGGGATGAGGAAATGAAATGACACTGAGAATGGGTGGAGCAGAAGGAAGAGATTAAAAAGGGGCATGAAGAGACTTTTGGGGTGATAGATATGTTCATTAACTTTGCTGTAGTAATAGTTTTATAGATGTATACATATGCCAGAATGTATCACATTGTATACTCTATACATACGTGTGAGTGAGGGGGATTTTTATGTTAATTATATCTCAGTGAAAAGATTTTAAACAAAAGTGTTACCACAATACATCAATTTATAATCACACTCCAGTAAGGGCCCATTCTAAATGGGGATAAACTCTATACATGCCAGAATTATTTAACAAGATGTGGAAAGTTTGGAAAAGTCACACAAGTCTACACCAATGATGGGCTAAAAAATGTCTAACCCCACTCCACATGGGAGACTGGGTTGTCTTGGACATCAACCATTGCCAATACCCCTTATAAATATCAAGGCTTCCCAAAGTAAGTTTTGAATAACACTAAATCTGCAGGGGGTTAGCAAATTGATGAAACAACAACAACAAAAAAGCACTTTGAGATCAAAAAAGCATGAGAAACTTTAAACCAAATAGTATTCTTTAACAACAGGACTTTCCAAACTCTTTCATATGCAGTGTGCATTTTAAGTCTGAAAGCCCCAGTGTATATATAGAATTTCCCTAAAGTATTTAATGATAGAGTTCTTACACTCAGACTTTTTCCCAGGAGGTGTATCCCATCTAGCTGTCTTTAGGACATTCTTTTTGAGCATTTCCAGGCTTCTCTCTGTCCTCTGGCTGCAGGCTGGGTAGTGCTAAATGAGGGGAGATAAAGGGCAGATAAAATAAAGGGTGACCATGCACATGCATATAGGCTGTTCCCAATAGTTCAGCCAAAGCATGAAAATTCTGAAGCCAAAAATAAACTAATTTTGCATTTTCCATTGTGTCACTTATCCAAGACACTAACATACAAAATTTCTTCTCAGCCTGATGACACTCCCCTTCATAAGCACAGATAATCAATCAGTAGTTGGCTATCCTTGAAACAGAGTGACAGACTCTGCAGAGGAACAAAGAATGCCTATTAGGGGAGGGAGAGAGACAGAGGAGGGGGCTTGGGAACCAACACTGTTAGAAGAGTTGATCCCCCCACCAACAGCTACATCTCCAGGGACCCTAGTTATTACCATAACCTTCACTTCACAGGGAGTTCACAGTCTGGGCACCTCCATTTATCTTGCAGCTGACAAGTAGCATCATAAATCTTCCTTTCACCTCTCAAAAGGACCACAGCTGAGCTAGAATACCCCTCCCCAGTCTCTCTCCGCCTCCTGTCTCCAGCCTGGGCACTATTCTTCTCAAAGAGTCTAAAAACCCAAGCTATCCCACACAGAAGCAATAAAGCCTGACCTAAAGGAGCTGGGGGCTCAGACTCAGAAGAAAGGACAGCTGGGGACAGAACAATGCACTGGGCGAGAGAAAGCACATGAATATTCAAGTATGTTCAAGGGCTCTGAGAGTCTCTTAACCCCAAAGGGAAGCCTGACCACTTTTTCCCACTCCTTGAAGAGCTAAGATGACCAGCCAGATAAGACTGGGCCCTTCAGACTTCCAGTGTTAACCAAACAGAATTTTTGTGCTCACAGGTTGCTCAGGTTCAAAAATGGAGCGTGAGAAGCTCCACCTGCAAAGCTGTTCATCTCCTCCTAGCCTCAGTTCCTTCTCTTGGGCCTTCTCTGCAGATTAGGGTTTGAAATGAAATGAATCATCTTGGGTCATCTCCCTTAATTCTATTAATGAACGAATTTATGCTTACAGAAGAGACTTCCCCAAACACATACAGTAGACTATTAGTAGAAACCAGAGCTAGGACCTAACCTTCCTAACTTTATGTCTGTTATACATTTCACCAGGCTGTATCAAGATATTCCACCCTTGGGGGTCTGAGTTCCTAGGTAAAGCTTCAAAGACATGTGCATCCTTCCCAAAACATGTTCTACAGTTTTCATTACACACGTAAAGGAGTAGTTAAAAAAAATTAAGAATCACTGTCTGCAACAAGGAGTAATTCAGTTCTCAAGGCAGAAAGAAGTTGGACTCAAACGATAGATGCTTATTCAGGGACAGAAGGAAAAACAAATATTAGTAGGACTGTACTGAAGCAAACTATGAGATGTAGATATTGGTCTTGTATCCTCTCATCTCCTCTTTTAGCTTGCTATCATTAATCTAGTCTTCCATACTCCTCCTCCCTTTCCTCATTTATCTCTCATAATCAATATATGCCTGTACTATATTCCATCCCTGTAAGCTTCAAGCTCTTTCTCTTTTGAAACAGAGTCCATGCTAACATGTTATTGACTTTTAGGTTTGTCTTCACATGAGTCTTAATTGCCTTAAACAAGTACATGATGGTAGAATATCAGATACTACAGCAATCTGGCCCAGGAGATATTCACGCAGCAGAGGAAGCCTTTCAGGGATGCTCAGAGATGGAATTAATTCCCAAAGTCAGAGGAAAGGGTGAAAAGAATGCCCGATTAAAATTACTGAGAATAATTTGAAAACCCCATTTATCCCTCATTGGCAGAAAATAGTAAATATAATCTTTTGTATCAACACGGGATGACAATATGTACAGACATCAAACATGCTATATATAAAAATTTCACTTTTTCTTTAAGAGGTGGGGGTCTTGCTATGTTGCCCAGGCTGGAGTGTAGTGGCTATTCAAAGATGGAATTATAGCACACTACAGCTTCAAATTCCTGGGCTCAAGCTATCCTCCTGCCTCAGCCCCTGAAGTAGCTGGAACTATAGATGCATGACACTTGCCTGGCTAAAATTCAAATCTTTAAACACTGGCATATCACTCAGTGAGGACAAATGTTCACACTAAGAAACTCTGAAAAATCAAGACCAACTGCATTCATGTCTTTCACATCTTTCCATCCCAGTTTACCACGGAGCATTCCATCATAGGATGGAATGGTAGGCATAATAGCCTCTACTACTTAAATTGTTGTTTTCTCATGCATGCATCTGCTGCCGTTGTTTTGTTTTTGCTAGGCATGTTTCTGGGTCTATACAATGTGTCTCTGCTGCAATTCCATATTGATAGAGTTGGTTGTAGGCTTCTGGACTCATAATAACTAGTATTATTAGCCCAAAAACTCATCTGTTTTTAAAAGCCAACTTCTCGTGTTATACGGGTCCTTAGAGGAAAGAATTTGTCAGTTCTCTTTCCCTCTCTAGTTTCTTAAAGAGGTGAATGAATAATGAAGTCACTGAATCTGGACTTACGTGGACTTAGGAAGCCTAAGTAAAACAAAGGGGATTGGCAGATAATTATTAGACTTGAGTTTGCATTCCAGTTCTGCCAGAGACTCACTGGGGAATTATTGGGCAACCTTAACCTCTGTGTACCTCAGCGTCTTCATCTATACAAGGAAAAAATTAATTCTGAGAAACCCTACATTTCTTTCTTCCAGCTCTAAGATGTTGTGTTTCTAGGCCCAGGTCTGCCACTTGCTGAATAATCTTGGCCAATATCTCTCCCTACCTCAGCTCAAATTCTGACTCTTTTTACTTCTAGCTGTATGACCCTGACTGAGTCTTACCTAACCTCTTTATGACTCAATGCCATCATCTGTAAATAATAACATAAACGCCCTGACATCACAGAATTACACGAGATGATCTACATAAAAAACTCAAGCAGCACAACACAGACACATAGTAAGTGATGAATAAACAGAAGCCAATATTACAATAAACAGAGGGAGTTGGGCCAGCAGTTCTCTAAGTCTCTGCTCTTCCCTAGGTCTACCGCCCATTTTGTGGTCAATCATATTTGCCAACTATGGATAACCATCAAGTGTCATTGGAAAGCAGTCATTTGCTCAGACTCCAAATATAAATAATATTCAGGACTCCAGAGGTAAAGGCTGATTTTGCCAAGAATGGTAAGGAAATTTTTGCCTCAGTGTAGAAAACCCACTGTTGTTCAACAGTTCCGGCAATATTGTCCCAAGGGTACCAACTATCACCAAGAACTGTTCACCCACCACACGGTAAGACCTTGGACGGCTCACACTGGTTCTGCATTTTATTACCTGGAGAAGACCTCCCACACCACACCTCATGAGAGACACAGATGAATTCCAAGCTGGAGAGAAATTTCTCTCATCCCAGCCCTCACTATTAGTCACTCTACAGATCTCCACAAAGAGCAGGTGTGGGTTTTGCCATGGTCGTGATGTTATGGCAAATCTCTATTTGTGATGCACTTCGTGTGATCCCAGCTTCAACCCTACAAAGGAGGCTGAGCAGCTAGTACCCTCCGGTCACAGACGGCCAGGGACGTGACATACATCATTCACACAAGTCACAGAGTACATTATGCAGCAGCAAGAAGGCGAACTCCATTTTCTTAACTCCAAATTTAGTTCTTAGGCATTTATTTTATTTTCCCAGCCACCTAACATAAAGGATCCAGATCCCTCTCCCCCAACTCCTCAGTCCAAAATACCTCAGGGTCTCTATGGTGATTGGAAAATGCTCTAATAAGTCATGGAGGTCACCCATTCCTGACATCCCCAGCTCTTGCCTGATCCCTGACATCTGCCTCATTCTGAATCATCCTACGTCTATGGGAATAACAGCTCTGTCCACCCCCAATCTGTCTCCTACCCTATAAAAGAAAATGGGTTGAAAGAGCACCATTGCTGACCAGTTGCCCAGCACCTGAAAGGTCACCCACCCACTCCGTTCTGCCTTCTTCCAGCCTCAGCCCGAGAGCCCAGAGGACTGCCTTAGCCGCCTCTGCATTGCGTCTATCCTCCCTCGCTTCCCCCCTCCCAATCCATGCGCTCACTCCCACTGCTAGGAGCATCATTGCATAGCACTCTTCTGCCTGGACTAAGGGCTACAGGACTGCCAGGCAATGTTGGAGAAGGCGGTGGGAGTGGCAGATGGGCTGCAGGGGGCTCAGCTCTCCAATCGGGCCCCAACTGGAGGCTAGCAACCTCCATCTGCTGCGTTTCCGCAGCCACCCCATCCTTGCGTCTCCTCCCGAGGACGTGCACGTCTGTCTCGGCATTGGAATGGGGCTGCTCTACAGCCCCCAACTTTTCTGGTTGGGAACTGGACGCTTGGCAATGAGGCTGGGATGGAAATGTATCTGTGCTGCAGGAAGCCCAAACTTACAGAGAGAAAATTGATTCAATGAAGAAAAGGTGTGCATTAAACCGAGTCAGTTTCTAGTTAAAATTGTGCAGCTGGAGATTTGACGTCAACAACTTCAGCCTCTTGCCTCTGCACAGACTCTCCGCAATCCATCATGCCTTCTTCTCCCACCCAGGGACCTGATGTCTTCATATTGTTCTCCTCTCCCTTGACTAAAGGCTGCTTTGAGAAAAGGATTTCATATTGACCCTTACACCTGAGTGAGAATGTCAGTCTGTTTTCTCTCTATAAAGACTTGCATGCTTGGCCTCATGTCTCAATATGGATGCCACGGTGATCATTCTTTGGGGCCATAGGATGAGCTATAAATAAATGATAAGGAACTAGAGAAGGAAGTACCCAGACTTGCGGGATCTTAAGCAAGATACTTCACTTTTCAGAGCTTCATCTGACCAGCAGACGTGATAAGACCCGACAGGTCTATTTCATGGGGCTGTTTTGTCATAGGATAATTTGCTGACAAGATATAGTAATTAGAAATCTGGGCTTAAATTATACATACCTAAGTTTAAATTGTGACTCTAGCTGTGTGATCTAACACAAGACCTACCCACTGTAAGGTTCATCTTGCTTATCTGTCATTACCAGGATAATTAAATTTTAAATACTTCACAGGGTTGGAAGAACTGAAAAAGGCAATGGACCTTATATATATTGGTTAAAAGCATGAATTCTGTATTCATACTACGTAGGTTTAAGCTAAGCTCTGCTATCTACTAGCTGTGTAACCTTGGAAAAGTCACTTAACCTCTCTGTCCTTCAGTTTTATCCTCTGTAAAATGTAAATAATAATGGTACCTACTGTGATTGATAGTTGTGAGTATTCAGTGATTTAAAATATATGTGAAGTATTTGTAATAGTAGCTGGCATTGGCACATAATAAGAATTAGTAAATATTAACTACTATTTGTGTTTTATTTAAATAAGGTCCCTTGTACCATTCCTGATACATAGTAAGTGCTCAATAAATGATTGTTAAAATGCCCAAACATATAATAATGTCATCCTTCTGGCATAATCTTTATAATAGTGCCTCCCTGTCACACCACCCCATGTGAGAATGACCCCAGTGCTTAAAAATCAAAGCCAATGGGTTAGGACTAAGGCACACTCAGGATTTTCAGTAGCTTCTAGGGCAGTGCTTAAGGGGCAGGAAAGAATAACTCATGTGCCCAATGTACTGGGGGCAGAGGGAGGGAAGGAGGTTGACAAGAGAGAGACAGAAGCAAAAGATTTGTGTTCTCAGTGGCCCTGCCTGTAATGTGTTTACCACCATGACAAAGTTCTCAACAGCCCTGCCAAAGTTTTTGGCCAAAAACCTAAGAATTTTGTGGATTCTCTATCCAATCTCCTTATTTACACATGAGGCAAATAAGACCCAGTGAGGAAAAGGTGCTTACCCTAAGTCACGCAACTAATGAGAACTAGAATAAGGACTCCTAGCCCCTAGTCCAATATCTACTAGGCCATTTCTACCTAAAAATGGAAATTATGGCTCAGAGAAGTAGCCCAGCAGGTCCTAAAACAGGTCATCTTAGAGGAAAATGTACAGGAAAGTCTTGCTTGGAGTAACAAAGTGTACACTCATGTCCTCTCTCCATTATATAGTAAGTGCTCAATAAATGACTGTTATTACTATAATGCTCGAACATATAATAATGTCATCCTTCTAGCATTATCTTTATAATGATTCCTGCCCTTCATACCTCACCATGTAAGAATGATTCCAGTGCTTAAAAATCAAAGCCACAGGGCATTGGCTTGAATGAGAGAGGTCTATCTGCTCCATCCCACCGCTATCTTTTCTCCATCTGTGTGACCAGGTACTTCGCAGGCATGACCTAAAGGTTGTCTAGCTATTGCATTACATAATGTCAATATTGCAGCATCCCTGAGGTGCTCCAGATGTCCATGTCGGTGGTATAACTGCTACAGGATTTACCCAAAAAAAGAGGGAGTCCCAGAAATAGCTAAGAGATAAAGAGAACAGTTACTCTGTGGCTATCAAAAGATGATCCATTCCCATATTTATGGTGTCTGCCTTGACTTGTCCTTATTGGCCAGATGGTCCTGGAGTTAATGTATTTCTATCCAGTAAAATGCAAAAAGGAAGCAGCTATAACCGCCGTTGCTGTTGGCCCTCATACAGGCTTTCCTATAAATGATACTAGAGCAAACAGCTTAAAGCATTCTTCAAAGACACTTTCAAAATGTCCACATTAGATCTCAGGCAACACTGCCTAGTTTCTTTACAAACCCCACCTCTAAAGCCAGTTCACTAACCCTTACTCTAGCTATGCTATAAATTCCAAAGAGATATGTGTCAAATTGTCTCTGGTCTCTTGGTTATGAATGCAGATAAAATCTAATAATTTAACAAGTCATTGCCAAACATCATCATGTACAGGGTTTCAAGAGAAGTTCAAAGAAATAAAATGCAGGACCTTCTTTAAAGGAGCTAAGAGTTTGGAAGGGGAGATAAAATACGTACTTATTAAAAATCCAGCAAAACTCTAAGGTGTATCTGCTTATTAGCCCCAGTGCAGCCTTTGTCAACTTTCCACTAAAATAACCAGAAGACAGAGACAAACACACAAAAACTCATAATGAAATAGGGAAAAAAACAATCTAGTAGAAATGTTTGTTAATTGTGAAGCAGCTGGTGTTGCTACAAAAAACTTAAAAGGCTTGGCTCAAGATATCCAGGTTTCATCTCATGGAACCCACTGTCTGCACCAACTCAAACCCAAGAAACAAAAAATTGGTCTACTTTTATGGATGCTGCTTATGAGGGGATCAGAACACAGGGCTTGGCACATGGTGTACAGTAACCAATTCCTGCTGACTGACTAAATGAACAAGTTATTCCATTATTCACCCATTGTCATATAGCTACTCCTAATGTCTTAATCCTAAGTCCTTTGCAAGATGGTAACTCTCTGAGCATGAAGCAGGAGTGCCTTGCTATGGTTTGGATATGGTTTGTTTGGCCCCACCAAAATGCATGTGGAAATTTGACCCCCAAGGTGGCAGCGTTGGGAGGCAGAGACTGGTGGAAAGTGTTTGGTTCATGGGGAAGGATCCCTCATAAATAGGTATTTCCCTTCTGCAGGGGTGAGTTTCTGCTCTCACAGGAATGAATTGCTTCCTGAGATAGTGGGTTGTTAAAAGTCTGTCTTCCTGTTTCTCTCTCTTGCTTCTTCTCTCATCATGTGATCTCTTTGCACACACTGACTTCCCTCCTGCTTTCTACTATGAATTGAAGCAGCCCAAAGCCCTCATCAGATGCAGCTTCCCAATCTTGAACTTTCCAGCCACCAGAATCATGAGCCAAATAAACCACTTTTCTTTACAAACTACCCAGTCTCAGGTATTCTGTTATAGCAACACTAAATGAACTAAGACAGGTTGGAAGTGGCAAATTGCATCCTGGAGCATGTCACTTTTATATATAAAGCGATTCAACCTGGGAAAGGAAAAAAATAATTTCTGGTAGTACTATATGCTGAAAATTGGATTTTACATGTGTTTTATTGATTCAGAATATTATAAAGAATATAAATGACTAGGAAAAAATGCTGCCTTAGCAAACTGGAATGTTATAGGTCAATTTCTTAAATTTCAGCACTTTTGGGCCACAGAATTTTCTTTAGTTGAGTGTGTGTCCCATGGATGGTAGTGTTTAACAGTATCCCAGGCCTAGATTCACTAGATACCAGTAGCACACATACCCCTCCCCAAGTCATAACCAAAAATGTCTCCAAATGTTATCTAATGTCCCTGGGGGGGAAATTGGCCCCAGTTGAGAACCATTGCCATACATAAATGTTTAAGAAACTGGAAATTATATGGTAGCTGTTCACATTACATTGCCCTCTAACTGTAAAGCTGACTCATCATCATGGAAATACAATGAGTGAAAGCCAAGGGAAGTCAGACCCTTAAATATCAACAAACTCAAGGTTTTGATGTAACTGGAAATTTTGAAAGCTAACTAGCATGAGCTTCAGATGAAAACATGCAGAGCAAAGAAAAATAAAGATTATTCAAAAGATCCCAGAAATAATCTACTGCAAGACACAAAGAAAATTTCAGAAAACTGTTTCGTATTCTCAACAGATAGCAAAAGAAAAAAAAAAGTTGGTATCCATAAAATGAGCAGGAAGCTACTAGGACAGATAGCTAAAATGAAAATATAACAAATATTATGACTCAATAAGATAAAAGGATGAAATAAAAGGTAGTATTTTAAATACTTAAAAAACACTATACCTGTAATTGTGAAATCAAAATACACAAAAGAAGCAGTAAAGAAACAAAATTGATAAAGAAGCAAATCACAACAGTAATGTGGGACATTCTCCCAGACTGCAAAGGCAAAGAAAAAAGAGAAAACTATGAGAAAAATTGGAAAAAAACAAAAAGCTAATATGAAGATACTTAGCATTTCTAAAAATGTCATCAAAACCAAAAGAAACAGAAGCATTAACCAAAGATATAATATAAATCAAATGTACTCAGATAGAAAGACTTATTTATACAGCAATTGAAAGGGTCCACTGATTTCCAGATCAATTCAATTAAAAGCCACCCTCATGTAAAAAACAGCATTATCTTTCAAAAATTATATGATTCATACAAGGAGGAATGCTACATACATGCAGAGATTTTTAAAAGAAAAAAATGGGATTTCTATGAAAAAGCAACAATCAGGCAGGTCTCATATTTTTGCTCTAAAATGAGTTATAACCCAAGAAGCATATACTCAGCCAGTTTGTACTAGATAAGCAAGGGCTAAAAACAAAGATGCTATTCATATTCACTTTTTTTTTTTAAACAGGGCCTTGCTCTATTACCCAGGCTGAAGTGCAGTGGTGCCAGCATGGCTCACTGCTGCCCCAGCCTCCTGTGCTCAATCGATCCTTCCACATCAGCCTCCTGAGGAACTGGGACTACAGGCATGTGCTAAAATGCCCATCTAATTTTTTTTTTTTTTGGTAGAGATAAGGTTTTGCCCTGTTGCCCAGGTTTGTCTCAAACTCCTGGCTGCAGGCAATCCTTCCACCTTAGCCTCCTAAAGTGCTGGGATTACAGGTGTAAGCCACTGCACCTGGCCCATATTCACTTCTTTAAAAAGACATTTAAAAGGATACCCACATATGAAGCAGGCAAAAAGAAAAAGAAGTAAAAGTACATTCCCAAAAGAAAAAGAAAAAAAAGTAAAAGTATATCCCCAAAGAGCAAAGAAATAAAAAAGGAAGATCTCAGAAATATAGAATTGATGTTGTAAAAACATTGATAGTAAACACTATCAATCTAAACTGAGTATATCAGAGTATATGTATTCTGTAGGAAATCAGAAGTTTACTAAAAGTGTACTAAATATTTTAAAGTTAATACGATTTTGCTATTGACTGAAAATTAAATGGCTATATATAAAACATGGCTCTCAAAAACATTTAAAATAATCATGAATAGAATATAAGTATTCAAAACACCAGGAAAAAATATATATTTATATATTTATTCCATCCGACACAGAAAATAATAAAACAAGAAAGCATAAAATAAGCTAGACATCATCAAGATAGCTGACTAGAAGTGCCCAATGTTCATTTCTTCTGCAGAGAAGGGTCAAAACAACAAACAAATAATTACACTTCAAGCGGAGTGTATAACAGAGAATAATGGAGTGCATTGAGGAAGTCATATAAACCCCCTAAGGCATGGAAATTCAGAATGGCAGCAAAGCCAAGTGGGGGGTCCCTAGCAATCCCCATTACCACCACAGACACCTGCAATCTTACTTGCAGAAGAGCCAAACAGTCCTCATGGGTCCTGAGTCTAGTAAAAGGAGATGCCCAGAGTCCATGCAGCAGAATTGTGCCAGAGAATGAACTCATGCTGGATCCATCTCACTCCCCGGGACCCAAACTGTTATGGCATAGTGCTATTTTGAGAATAAAGCCACTGCTAAAGCATATCCTTCCTGGGAGCCAATAGCCTCACATCTCTGAGACCCCATCATTATTCCACTACACCCATACAAAGGGCTGCAGTGCCACAACCCTAACACAAACCTGTATCTAGGGTTCCAACTGTGACCCCAGCACCTAAGCTCACTCAGTGCCCTGTACCCCAAAAAAGAGGTGGCCTAGCAGAATGGTGAGACTATCTGCAAAATTGGGAAAATCAACATACCTACCACTAAGGGCCCAATGACTGGCATGCCCAGAACCCACCGCTACCAGGAATACTATATCCTCAAGTGTCAAAGCCATCACATACATTCCCATCCCCAGGCCTGAAGGACCAGCCCACCTGGCTCCTACCACTATCAGCAATCCCACTCACCTCATTGTTGATGATGCCATACGTCACACATAACTCCCATAGCCCAAGGACTGGCCCACCTCGTGCCCATCACTGCCAGTAATACTGCTATGCCCAGTGTGTGCTCCCTCTCAGGGCCTGAGAACTGGTCTACTTGGAGGCCCGTGCCTCCAGCAAAGCCACATCACTACCTTCACAAACACCCAAGTCTAGGCCAATGAGTCATTCATAGACATCACTGACTTTGGTTACAGCCAAAGAAATCACACAGAGACACTACTATGCACACGCAAAACCAAAGCCAAAGCATTCTACTCAATCAGCATTATAGGACACATCTACAAAAAATAATCTTTTCCTACAAAAGCTGCCCCATAAAACAGGAAGAGGTGACTATTCCCCAGATATGCATATATCAATGCAGTGACAAGAGAATCGTGAAAAACAAGAAAACACAATACCTCTAAAGGAACACAACGAGTCTCCAATAACTGATATCAAGGGAAAAAAAAAAAAAAAAAGGAAATCTATGAAATGCCTAGAAAGGAATTCAGAGTAATGATGTTAAAGAAACTTAATGAGATGCAAGAGAATACAGATAGACATTTCAACAATGTCACAGAACCATTTATGATCTAAATGAGGAATACAACAGAGATAGATATAAAAAAATAAACAGAAAGTTTGAAGCATTCAATAAATAAAATTAAAAATGCAATTAAAAGCTTCAAAAACAGACTAAATCAAGCAGAAGGAAGAAATTCTGAACTTGAAGACAGGTATTTTGAAATAACCCAGCCAGACCAAATAAAAACGAATTTAAAAGAATGCAGACAGTCTATGGGATTTATGGGACATCAGTAAGTTAAGAAATTTTCACATTATGAAAATTCCAGAAGGAGAAGAGACAAAAAGGGGTATAGAAAACTGATTTAATAAAATAATAACTGGAAGTTTTTAAAGCTGTGATAGAGATGTAAACCTTCAGATCCAGGAAGCTCAAAAGGCCCCAAAAAGGATATAACCCAAACAGGTCTTCCTCAAGGACAATATGGTCCAAATGTCAAAATTCAAAGACAGAAAATTCTAAAAATAGCAAGGGAAAAGTGTCAAATCAACTATAAGGAAATCCCCCACTAACAACAAATTTATCAACAGAAATCTTGCAGGCCAATAGAAAATGGAATAATATATTCAAAGTGCTGAAAGAAAAACAACTGCCACCCAAGAATACTAAACTCATTATCTTTCAGAAATAAAAGAAAAATAAAGTCTCTCCAAGAGAGGCATAAACAGAAAATCTGTTACCACTAGAATGGCCTTACAAGAAATGCTCAAGTTAGTCCTGTATCTGAAAATAAAGAGACAATATCTGCCATGATGAAAGCACACAAAAGTGTGAAACCCACTAGTAGGGCAGGTCCGCAAACCAGAAACAGAAAGAAATCAAATCTTATCACTACAAAAAATATTATTACACCACAAAGATAAATAAGAGAGAAAGAAAGGAACAAAGGATATGTAAAACAATCAAGAAACAACAAACAGTAGTAAGTCCTAACATATCAATAATAACCTTGAGTATAAGCAGCCTAAATTCTCCAATTAAAAGATATAGATTGCTTGAATGAATTATAAAAACAAAACCTAACTACATGCTGCCTACAGGAAACTAAATTTACAAATACACAGTAGACTAAAAGTGAAGGAATAGGAAAAGATATTTCATGCAAACCAAAAGCAAAAAAAAAAAACAAGAGTAGCTATACTTATATCAGATAAAATACACATTAATTCAAAATATGTAAAAAGAGACAAAGAAGGTCATTACATAATGATAAAAGGATCACTTCAACAAGAGAATATAACAATTATAAGTAAATATCCACCCAGCTTCAGAGCATCTAGCTATAGAAAGCAAATATTATCATATATAAATGGAGAGACAGACTTCATATAATAATAGTTGAGTCTTCAACACCCAATCCTCAGCATTGGAAGTTTGTTTCTATACAGAAAATGCACAAATAAATATCAGATTTAAACTGCATTATAGATCAAAATGACCTAACAGACATTTACAGGACATTTCATCAAACAACTGTAGAATACACATTCTTCCGATCAGCACATAGAACATTCTGCAGGATAGGCCATATGTTAGAACATAAAACAGGCCTCAACAAATTTTCAAAATCAAAATTAGGCTGTTCTGCCTAAAAAGTCGCCACCCTTTTATTCCTTTACTTTAAAGAAAAATCAAAATTATATAAAGTATTTTTTCAACCACGATGAAATAAAACTAGACATCAATAAAAAGAGGATCTTTGGAAACTGTACAAATACATGTAAATTAAACAACATGCTCCTGAATGACCAATAGATCAATGAAGAAATCAAGAGGAAAATTTTAAAATTTCTTAAGACAAATGAAATTGGAAACACAACCATACCAACACCTATGGGACAGAGCAAAAGCAGTTCTAAGAGGGTATTTTATAGCAATAAATACCTACATCAAAATATTAGAAAGACCTTAAATAAATCTAATGATGCAACTGAAGGAACTAAAAAGGCAACATGAATTAAAGCCAAAATTATTAGAAGGAAAGAAATAATAAAGATCAGAGCAAAAATTAACAAAGTAGAGTCTAAAAAATACAAAAGATCAACAAAACGTTTATTTTTTTAAAGGTAAAAAAATCAACAGACCATTAGCTAAAGTAACTAAAAAGATATAAGAGAGAATATCCAAAAAAAAAAAAATAAGATACAAAAAAAAGGAGACACTAAAACAGATACCACAGAAATAAATGCCAAAAAATTGAAAAACCTAGAGAAAAATGGCAAAAAATCTGGACCCATACAACTTACGAAGATTGAACCAGGAAAAAAGAGAAAACCTAAACAGCTAAACATGAGTAATGAGATTGAATCAGTAATAAAAAATCTCCCAAGAAAAGCAAAGCCCAGGATCAGTGACTTCACTACTGAATTCTACCAAACTTATAAAGAACTGATATCAAGTCTTCTCAAACCATTCCAAAAAAAATTAGGAGCAAGAAATTTTTCTAAAGTCATTCTACAAGGCCAGGATCACTCAGATACCAAAACCAGACAAGGAAGCAACAAAAAAGAAAATTATAAGTCAATATTTATGACAAACATAGACAAAAAAAAAATCAACAAAATACTAGCAAACCAAATCCAACAACCATTAAAAAGATTACATACCATGATCAAGTGGGATATATCCCAAGGAATCAAGGATGGCTACACATATGCAAATCAATAAACATGATAAATCACATCAACAGAATGAAGGGACAAAAACCTTATGATAATCTGTATGGATGTAAAAAAAAAAAAACAGTTTTAGCAAAATTCACCATCCCTTCATGATTAAAAATTTGCAACAAACTAAGTATAGAAGAAATGTACCTCAATACAGCAAATCCACAGCTAACATTATACTGAATGGGTAAAAGTTGAAAATGCTCCAAGAACTGGAACAAGACAAAATGCCCACTTTCACCACTCTTATTCAATATAGTACTGAAAATCCTAGCCAGAGCAATTAGACAAGAGAAAGAAATAAAGAATATTCAAATTAGAGAAGAGGAGAGATCTTTCCCTTGGTTTTATATGTAGAAAAACCTAAAGATTCTACCAAAAAACAACTCTTAGATCTGATAAACCTTTAAAATGCAGGATATAAAATCAATGTACAAAATTTTGTAGCATTTCTGTGCACCAGTAACAAACTAGTTGAAAAAGAAATCAGAAAACCAATCCCATTTAAAATAGCTACCAGAAAAAAGTACCTACAAACAAATTTAACAAAGAGATGAAAGAGTTCTGCAATGAAAACTATAGAACACTGATAAAAGAAATTGAAGTGGAAAAAAAAATAATGAAAGACATTTCATGTTCATAGATTAAAAGAATTAATATTATTAAAATGGCCATACTACCCAAAGCAATATACAGATTCAATGCAACCCCTATCAAAATACTAATGACAGGCTGGATGCAGTGACTTACATCTATACTCCCAGCACTTTAGGAGGCTGAGGCAGGAGGATAGCTTGAGCCCAGGAGTTTGAGACCAGCTTAGGCAACATAGCAAGACCTGGGCAACACAGCAAAAATTAGCCAGGCAGTGTGGTGCATGCCTGTAGTCCCAGCTACTCAGGAGAATGAAGTGGGAGAATCATTTGAGCCTGGAATGTCAAGGCTGTAGTGAAATATGATTGTGCCACTGTACTCCAACCTGGGCAACACAGCAAGATGGACTGACTTACTCTCTTTCTCTCTCTCTCTCTCTTAAAAAAAAAATACATTCTTCATAGAAAATGAAAAAAAGATCTAATATTTGCATGGGAACACAAAAGACCTCAAGTAACTTAAGCACTTCTGAGCAAAAAGATCAAAGCTGAAGACATCACACTACTTAACTGCAAAATATAATACAAAGCTATAGTAAATAAAATAACAGACATGTAGACCTACGAAACAGAATACAGAAAATAGAAAAAAAAAATCCACATTTTTATAGCTAATTGACTTTTGACAAAATGTCAAGGACATACAGGAAAAAGAAGTCTCTTCAGTAAATGGTGCTGGGAAAACTGGATATCCATATACAACGAATGAAACTAGACCCCTCTCTCATCATATACAAAAATCAACTCAAAATGAACTGAAGACTTAAATATAAGACCTGAAACTATAAAATTCCAGGAAGACATAGGGGAAATGCTTTAAGACATTAGTCTGGGCAGAAATTTTACGGAGAAGACCTCAAAATTACAAGCAACAAAAACAAAGATTAACAAGTGGGATTGTATCTAACTAAAATGGCTCTGCACAGCAAAGGAAACAATCAACAGAGTAAAGAGACAATCTATAGAATGAGAGAAAATATTTGCTAGCTATCCAACAAAGGATTAATATCCAGAATATGCAGGAAACTCAAACAATACAACAGCAGAAAAAAAATCTGAATTGAAAATAGGTAAGTCTTCTGAATAGATATTTCTCAAAAGAAAACATGTAAAAATATGTATATGAAGCATATTTTTTAAATGCTTTGGCTTTTGTGGATCATCATCGCGATGGGAGGCAGGATTAGATTGCAGCTCCGACTCGGATGGACAGAGTAGCAGGCAGAGGCTCGGACTGTGAATTTTACCTCCAGAACCACTGCAGGAATACGCTAGAAATCCTGAAAGGGCCCAAAAACCCTCTGAAGGAAGTGGACTGCTCCTGCAGGACCTGGGAGACACCCCAGATACTGTGAGTGCCCAAACTTCGTAAGAGGGAAACGGAGATCGTCTGCCCCAGAACACACACCCTGGGGAAACTGAAGATCTAGTTTGCAGAAGTTTCTGACCTTACCTGGAGCTGAGTCAATTTAGAGGGTCGAGCAAAATACAGGAATAAAGGAAGCAGTAGGGAATGCCCTAAGAGCTCTCTGGGTCCCCTAGCAAGACACTCCCTTCTGGCACCACAGAGATCCTTCAGGAGGGTGACCAGAGGTATAGGGAAAACACCACAAGGAGAAGAACATCTCAAGCTCAACTTTGTAATAATTTGAACCAGGGAAGAAGCCTCCTGGCCAGAACTCAGGAGAGAACATGAATCCGGCATGCAGACTCCATAGGTGGGGGGTGGCGGGGGAAGAACTAAAGCCCTTTTCTTTCACAGGTGGGAGGTGGGTAGCCTGGGGAAAGCTTTCAACCCAGCTTGGCCACTGCCTGGAAACAGTCTCAATGCTGTTAGGGGTGTCATGGTGGAAGTGAGACTAGCCCTTCAAATTGTGTGGGAGCTGGATGAGGCCTGTGACTGCCAGCTTTCCCCACTTCACTGAGGCAGCCATAATAGTCCTAGCAACATAACTCCATTGACCTGGAAACCTCACCCCCATCCCCTACAACAGTCACAGTAAGACCCACCCAAGGAGAGCAAGCTCAGACATGCCTATCCCTGGCCTACCTGATGATCCATCCCTACTCACCCTGGTAGCCGAAGACAAAAGGCCTACACCCTTGTGTGGGGCACAGTGGCTCACACTTGTAATCCCAGCACTTTGGGAGACTGAGGCGGGTGGATCACCTGAGGTCAGGAGTTCAAGACCAGCCTGGCCAACATGGCGAAACCACACCTCTACTAAAAATACAAAAATTAGCCAGGTGTGGTGGCAGACACCTATAATTCTAGCTACTCAGGAGGCTGAGGCAGGAGAATCGCTTGTACCTGGGAGACAGAGGTTGCAGTGCGCCATGGCACCACTGCACTCCAGTCTGGGTGACAGAATGAGACCCTGCCTCCAAAAAAAAAAAAAAGACAAAGAGCATATACTCTTTGGAGTTATAGGGCCCTGCCCATTACCGGTTTTTCTCCAAACTACCACAGCTGATGCTCTCTGGAAAGTACCACCTCCCAGCAGGAGGCCAATCAGCACAAAAATAGAACATTAAACCATCAAAGCTAAGAACCCTCACAGAGTCCATTGCAACACCATGCCACCTCCACCAGAAGAGGTGCTGGTATCTATGGCTGAGAGACCCACAGACAGTTTGCATCACAGGACTCTGTGAAGACAACCCCCCCGTACCAGCCCAGAGCCTGCCTGGTAGACCTGCTGGGTGACTAGACCAAAAAGAGAGATAACAATCACTGCAGCTTGGCTCTCAGGACACCACATCCATAGGAAAAGGGAGGAGTACTACATCAAGGGAACACCCTATGGGAAAAGAGAATCTGAACAACAGCCTTGAGCCCTAGACCTTCCCTCTGACATAGCCTACCCAAATGAGAAGAAACCAGAAACCAACTCTGGTAATATGACAAAACAAGGCTCTTTAACACCTTCCAAAAATCACCCTAGCTCACCAGCAATGGATCCAAACCAAGAAGAAATCCCTGATTCGCCTGAAAAAGAATTCAGGAGGTTATTTATTAAGCTAATCAAAAGGCACCAGAGAAAAATGAAGCCCAATATAAGGAAATCCAAAAAATTATACAAGTGAAGGGAGAGATATTCAAGGAAATAGATAGCATAAAGAAAAACAATCAGATCTGGCAAGATGGCTGACTAGGAACAGCTCAGGATGGCAGCTCCCAGTGAAAGTGCAGAGGGTGAGTGGACGCCACATTTCCAGACAGATTTTTATTGCCCACGGACTAGGAGATTCCCAGGTGGAAGAGCCCTGCAGGTCACCAGCGTGGCTCTTTTGGCCAGCGCGGCTGTTTGACCGGCACCCCAGCGCGGCGGTTCTCCATACAAAATACACTAGTCTGGGTCTCACTTCTAGCTGGCAAGTGGAGCTTTGGAAAGGCAGAATCGCCCATTCATCTGATTAAAAAGGGTTCTGAAACAGGGAGCCAGGCCAGGAGATTCCCAGGCAAAAAAGCACCACAAATATCAGCGCCGCTGTTTCAGCCAGCGCAGTGGGTCGCCGCACGGGAAATCACACAGATCCCGGCGCCTTTTCATCAGGTGACTGGAACACTTGGGAGAGAGTCGATCATTCAACTAAACAAAAAGGCTCTGAGGCAGGGAGCCAGGTGATCAGGCTCAGCTGGTCCCACCCCCACAAAAAGAAAAACAGCAATTGGAAACACTCAGGGTTGAGAGTTTCACAGCAAGCACAGCTGAACCTGGGATGGTCCAGCTTTGTAGGGGAGGGG
>CAUYLG010002983.1:0-52127 GCA_963573385.1 Cacajao melanocephalus
GTGAAATTCACATCAGTGTTTGCTACCTGCCCCTTCTCCTGGTTGTTCTATCCCCTCTAGAAAAAACTTCATTCTACTGACAGCTTTTGCATTCCTTTTATTCAGTCCAGTATACATGGGAATCATTCTTATGCCACTGCATTGTTTGGTAAATAAGTGAGACTCTGTGGTCTCTTAATGTGTGAGAGTTTAAGTGCTTTACTGAGGATATTTCTGTTTTATTTTCACCTCCCTCTGACTTTTGCCCTTTCTCCTTTCCATCCCTTTTCTCTCCCCTCCCTTCCCAATTAATTACTCCCTTCTAAGCACAACCATAGCACTTTGGCTGTATCAAGGCTGCAAATATCTTAACTGTTTATAGGATTCCTTCCCCATGAAGTTGGGACTTCCTAATGGCAGGGAGCCATAAGTAGTGTATGATAGGTATTCAGTAAATATAGGCTGGTCCAAAGGAAATTATTTTTGCCATTTGGGCGTAGCCCTATTGTTTGCAGGCACATATTTTATTTCTGAATTGCTCTGTGGGGAAAAATGTAGTCTGGCTTCAGTCTGTTAAATAATAATTTTTAAATGTAAAATTTTAACTTTCATATAGATGTATAAGTCAGACAAGTGTTAAAGATTTTATTTAACTCATCATTAATGAGAGAACCAGGTATACATTACAACTAGATCAAAGGAGAATTTTAAAAACAGAGGCATTTGTAGATGAGTAATGATTTGGAAATGAATAAATGGGCTTTTTCCTTAATGGGGAAGTGAGATCAATTGAACTTCTACCTGATAGAATTTGCCCACTTTCAATCAAGAATTATTTTGCTTTGCTATCAGTTATCTATAATTTGCTGATTTGTAAAATAGTGTATAGGCAATGAAAGGTGCAGAGTGACAGAGTCAGACTCAGATAACTTGAAAGGGTGTGCTTTTGACAATGCAGAGCTCTTCATTGAAGCACAATTTATTTCCTAAAAGCCTTACTGAATTCCAGGTGGCTAGGCTATTTTTAGCTATGAGTGGTTTAAATACAGAGGCAGATCACAAATAATTTTATGAAGGTTCAATGCATGGTGGGAAAATTAAAGGGAAATGATACCACCGGCAGAGGGCAGTGATGAAGTAACAGTTTCTTAAAGTCAAAGGAAGTATTGATCCTTGACAATTCTAGGCTAAGTCTGTCAACCTTAACTTGAGTTTTACTTTTGAGATATTGCCATACTAAGTTCCTTTCAGCCAGTTGCTTTGCCAGTACCTGAAACTTGCCAGAATAAGGCTCATTTTGGTTTTGTTTTAGGCTTTGTTAATGAAGTAAATAAAATATTCTAACCTGGTTTAATTAAGTACATAATGTGTTCTAACTTATAAATACTTTTTTAAATACAGCAAATATTTGAGTTTATATTATAGGTGAGGTGCTGCTTTAGGCATTAAGGAGATACATGTATATATTTATCTCCATAATGTATAGATACTCACATCTCTTATCTATGATGATTTATGATACGATCTATGATAGATGGATATGTGTAGCTATCCACACATGAAAGTGGAGTTTTCAAGCCTCACCAAAGTAACATTCTGTTGATTATGATATTTTAATTTTAGTAATTTATTTTTTATGAGAATATAACACTTTATATAGTATTATTTAATACTATCTTTAGTATTTAATACTATCTTTAGTATTTACTATAACACTTTATATAGTATTATTTAAACTATCAGAAGTCTTTCTTTGAGTTGAAATTAGATAAGATGTAAATGTTACATCTTATCTAATTTCCACTAAAACATAAAAATCTGAAATATTGTGAACATATCTGCAAAAATATGATTGCCAAAGTTATAATAAAAATACAAATACACCATAGGAAAATGGCCAAAGGAGACAAAAGTAAGAAACACAAATGATCAAAGACACATAAAAAAATTCAAATTAAGAAGTAGTCAAAGAAATGGATATTAAAACACTAAGGAACTTTTTTTTTTAACCTATGAAATTGATAAATGTTTACTAAATGATAAAACAACACTGAAGAACTTACAGTGAGATGAGTACTTCCATAAAAGTCTGGCAGGTATATATGAATTGGTACAGAGTCTCTAAAAATCAATTTAGCAAAATTTATGAAGAAATTAAGAGTAGTTATCTTTTTTAATCCCACTTCTAAGACTATATGCTAAGCGAGTAATCCAAGATACATTTGAAAGCCTTGTATTTAAGCTATAAGGGTATTCACATCAGCTAATTTATGATAATCACAAATTATCTTGGTTGCCTAATAGTAGGCAAATTACCAAGTAAGTCAGTATATTCCTAGAAGGATATCTTTGAAATCAGCCAGTAGGAAATACTTGATGTCAAAGGAAAATGTTCATGTTAAAAGGTTGTGTGAAAAATAAAAGTATAAACCTTCATGTAAGATTCTAGTTTTATAAAATTTCTTCAATATATACATGCATATACATATGAATACATGCATGCATATATTCATATGTATATATATTTATGTATTTATGCATTCATAAAAATTATTTTTAATAGTACCATCAAGTACCAGTGCTTGATGGGATTATGAGTGTACTCCCATTCATACTTTTACTCTTCTATTTTTAAAAATATTTTCTCCAATCATTATAGACATTAAGAAATATTTCTTCTCCATAATTACTTATTTTCAATCAATTATTTAGAGATCATTATGGTTATTTGGCTCACACATAGCATTCTTGCATACTCATTACATAACTTGTAATAATTAAATTAAATTTCATTTTTAAAGAATATATGTGCCCTGAAAGTCACAGAGTCTATAGCTCAATTTTTAAAGATGCTTTGGAGCAGTGTGGGGGAGGAGGGCATAAAGAGGAGGTGTAAGAGGGGGCTGAATGTATATGTGAATAAAATATCAAATTGTAAGATATCGTAATTTGCATTTATCTTTGAATAGTTTGCCTAGTCACTGAAATGTTTAACTTTATTCTTCTGATAATTGTTTTCTAGTTATAAATAAAATGTGTCGTCTTTTTGATGTAGAGTTGGAATTTTATCATTAGTCAACTCTCAGGGATAGTACAAAATGATTAGGATTCAGATATTCACTTGAAAAATAGCTCTTTGAATATTTGAATATATTTTGACATGGGAACAAAGATATTGATTGTCACAGTTAAACTCCAAGTTCAGCCGGATGTGGTGGTTCATGCCTAAAATCTCAGCACTTTGGGAGGCCGAGGTTGGACGATCACTTGAGTCCAGGAGTTTGAGACCAGCTTGGACAACATATTGAGACCCATGCTTCAATCAATAAATCAATAAACAAATAAATAAATAAATCAAGGTAAAATATTTTTTTGTTAAACCTTTGATGAAGTTGAAATATTCCAAATTCTTAATGGGAACTAGTGGAAGTTAATACTCTAGATAATAATCTTACAGGAAGAGTTAATAATAACAGCAAACTTGATTAATATCTAAAATCATCTACTCTAGGTAAAATAGGTTTAGTTAGGAGAATGGGATAGATCTGTAGAGACACTATTAAGGTATTTATCAGCATATCTGTAATAGGACATTGGAGGTTGATCATATTGCCACTCTTTTTTGTTTTTATCCTCACTTCCAGTCAGTTCCTCTCTTCTTGATTTGGACTTTATTTAGAATTGTTAGCTATGATTAGTGTCGCTTTTGGGCTCAAGCTGAGAAATAGAACATTTCTTTGGGATAGATGGATAAGAGTTGACAGAGACACAGGAAGAGAAAAGTCAAGAATCTAAACATGATTCATTTCTAAGTGGGCATGAGAATTTCTGAAATAATGAGTTGTAGTTGATGAAAAGCAAGGAGAGCTTAGTGAATAATCTTTTCAGGAAGAAAGAAGGTGACTGGACCAAAACGTATTACCTCTGACAGCGTGATAGACAGCTACTGAATGGAGAGGAAAGAGTGAAGGAGGAACAGGCAATAATTAAAATAAGTTACTGGTAAGTTTTAAAAAAATCAGTTTGATATTGTTAAATTATCAATCATCAGTTATCCTAAAAACAAGATTTGTTATAATTACTTATCCTGTGTAGACAAATACATATATTTTGAGTGGGAGACTTTCAAGATCATTTCTAGTCCAGAAGAATAAAAAGGCAAACATTTTATTTGGGCAAGTGTCATTAGAGTTAGGTGTGTAGTGAGTGGAGGAGGTAAGACTGACTTTCTTGTCTGATGTTCTTTTTATTATTTATATTACTTTAAATGGCTATTTTCAGGTGACCAAGTAGTTAGCTTTATTCATTCAACACATATTTTCTTGGTGCTAGAACCTTATGATATAAAGATAAATAAGACTCTTTTACGTCTTGTGAATAAGCTTATATGTAATTCATTGATGGAGACATACAGGTAAGTAGACATTTAAAACGTAGTTGAAAGAATGCCATAAAACAAAATATTAGGAATTCACATTGAAAGATATCCTTAACTCAGTCTTTTTGACTTGGGAAAGGATTCCTGAAATAAGTCACGTCTAAGATGAGTCCTTAATTAAGGGTTGGAGAAGAAACAATTGATCAAGTTTGGCTAAACTAAATAATTTCTGTGTAATTGAAGCTTTGAATGGGATGAGATCAATGGTAATAGTTTGTGCCTGATGAGATAAGAAAGCTTACTCAGATTATAAAGGGCCTTGAAAGTCATTTTAAAGGGTTTGGACTGAGTGCAAAAGGGACTAGTTAAAAGGCTTTCTTATATTTATGCTTTAGAAACTAACATAGGAAGTAGTGTGGATGAGGACAGATGACAGGAGGCCATGAGAAAAGTTAGGAATATGTTGCAGTGAAAAACTGGTAATGTCAATGGAGAGAATGACACAGATTTGTGGGATATTAATGGGTTGGAATTATAGGAGGTGAATAATTGGATATGATGGCCAAAGGTAAAAGCACAGTAGGCAAGCACCCAGTATGTGGGTTTTAAGAGCTGCGTGAACAGTAGAATGCCTTTCATTGAAATGAGGAACAAAGAAATAAGAACTAAGTTTTCTTTAGGGTAATAGAGGCAATACATGTAATAATACTAATAGTTCTTTCTATGTGCCAGGAATTATTCTAAGCATTTTACACTGAATATAGGCAGTTTGAATATGGAGCTCATATTCTTCACCATTACATGAAAGAGCACAGGCTATGGAGATTTCAGACTCTAAATAATGATTATTTAAGTCCTTGAATTCTATTTAATTTTATTTATTGGCTGCTAGTTGCATGCTAGAGGCTGACATAGAAAGGTATTCAGTACACATCCCTGGTCAAGTAGTCTATAGACACATACAGCTAATTCTGAAAACAAATTTGACTTTCAAAAATGATGTAATTGATTGGGAGAAATGTTTTCCTATCCAAAAATAGAGGAAAAAGAGATTAATTTGAAGGGAGGACTGAATGATATTAGAAAGGTCTCCAAGGAAGGATTGATATTTAAGCCTTGAGTAATAAAGGATTGTACAAGAGTGGAAAATTCTTATTTTAGCATTGCAGGTATTTTCAATTAGCTTATATTGTTTTGTTTTAAATGGTAATTATTAGTTGAAGACAATATTTTTATAAAAGTAAAAATATATAATTGTTGTTAAAAAAAGTGTTTCGTACATATTGTGGTAAGATAGTTTTTCCTCCATAGTATTTCAGAATATTTAGATTAGTATAATTAGGGAATCATTTAAAAATTTTAAGTAATTGTAGAATGTAAGATATTTAGATTATTATTGCTGGTTTGTTTTCTAAGACATTTTTAAAATTTAGATATTGGGATTATTAGATTAAATTTAGTTTATGTGGGTAAGCTTGGAGTTAATTATTAAGTAGAACTTGATTTTTAGCCTTAGAAAAACGAATGCAGAAGTGAAGAAAACTTTTTTACTGGATTTATTGTTAACAAAGCTTGGCATAAGTAAGCCTCAGCCAGCCTGTGAAAGGGATGACTTAACACAACTGTTGATGCATTTAGAGTGAAACATCTTTATCAAGTTAATACAAGAGGCAGTCATGCCCTACTTGAATTACCCATTTATAATAGCTGAACAGCAGCCTGCATGTGGACTTTGAAATCCTGGGAAAATAAGACGCCTGCATACATCCAAATGTTGAAAGCTTTTACCTCTCAGCAGCTGGAAAATGTTGAGCTCTTTTGTCATCTTCTAGATTTTTGGCCTTCAGAGAGATGTGATCAATTTATATGCTGACCAGCTTTATCCGTTACTTTTAATGATTATAGTTGCTGAAGTAAGCCTCTGCAGTTTGTAGCTGAAACGATTATATTTAAATATTATGTTATTTAAAATTTATAAAAATTAAACACATGGACCTAGATGTTTTTACTTTGCTAAGGTTTATCACATATATTCAGATCACTAAAAATAGCAAATGATGTAGACATAAAAATTAATTTGTCTGCTTTAAATGGAATCTAAAATGTGTTTCGAGGTTTTCATATGCCCTCATTTGGGAATCCTTCTATTGTCTCCAATCCCCAAATACTACTTGGTCTAGTTTATCTCTGCTTTTGTCTATGTGAATAGCATAGTTGGCATTAATGTGCTCTTTGATAAACAGGAGGTCACTTATTCTAAATAATTTTATGTCAGCTTTTGAAAAAAAATTAGTTAAAAAAATATATATTTCTCAATAAAGCATTGGTTGTAAATACTGCAACAATATGCAACTGCAACATAATAACATTGGTCTGTTGGGTGTGTTTTCTTTTTATATATACTTTTCTCAACCAGTGAGTAGTAGCTTAAAGTTGTTGATGTATTCCAAGTCAGTTTGTAACCAACCCTAATATGTGTTTGGTTAAAGGTACAGGTTTCCAGGTCCTTACTGCTTTGTCCCTTCAGCCTAGGTATCATTTTTGAAAGAGGTCTTCTAGGAGATATGATGAATCATCCTACATTCTCTTTCCTGTTCCTTTTATTCAGTTATTCATTCAAGAGAGATTGCCTGCATGAGTCTTACAGAGCTGGGTTTAAGCCTCAGCTATATCATTTATTAGGTGTTTGTCATTTATGTGCTGCTGTGTACCTCAAGTATTCCACTGTGAAATGGAAATACTAATAAATGTTAGCCTACCTCATAGGGTTATTGGGAAAAAAATCAAATTTCTATATGGATGTTACTTTTTTTGTAAACCAAGTTCTACATGCATAATAAAAATAAAACTTTTTGCCTGGCGTGGTGGCATGTGCCTGTCATCCCAGCACTTTAGTGGGTGGATCACTGGAGCCCCAGGAATTTGAGACCAGCTTGGGCAACATGGTGAAACCCCATCTCTACAAAAGAATACCAGAATTAGTTGGGTGTGGTGGTACATGCCTGAAGTCCCAGCTACTTGGAAGGCTGAGGTGGAAGGATCACTTGAGCCTGGGAGGTCGAGGCTGCGGTGAGCCATGAGCATGCCACTGCATTCCAGCCTGGGTAACAAAGCAACACCTTGTCTCAAAAAAATAATAATAAATAAAATAAAATAACTTCTTTAATGCTTATTAGTATCAGGCGCTCTTTTAAGAGTCCCATCTCATTTTATCCTCATAGTAACTTAATGGAACAGGAGCTTACTCAGTAAAAAAGTTGAAAGCAGAAATTGTAGATGATATATTAAAGATATTTATGTAAGATAAGGCAGAACTTAAAGTCCTTGTTTCTATCTAAATCCAAAGATAGTGAATGAATATACATTTGTGTTTTATGTTTAAATAAAATGGTTTTGTTTTTGTTTTTTAAATAGAGATGGAGTCTCATTATGTTGCCCAAGCTGCTCTCAAACTCTTGGGCTCAAAATATCCCTCTGCCTTGGCCTCCCAAAGTGCTGGGATAACAGATGTAAGCCACTGCACCCCGGCTAAATAAAATGTTTGGACTGTAAATGTATTCTTTCCTGTGATTTCTTAAATGATTTTTTTCCCCTCATCAACTGAACCAGTACTCATAGTGTCAAACAGGAGGGCTTTGGAGTGCCTTACTTCAGTTACCCCTAATGGGACTCAGTCTAAGACAGCAGGGGCATCCAGATTTTCTGCTGCACGAGGCTGCTATGAAGTCATTATTCTAGCGTTTGAAGATACTAACTTTTCTGGCCATTACTTGACTTCTCTGGCCGTAGCTCCAAATTCTCTAGCCAGATTACCAGGGCTGGCTTCAGATGAACATTTTATTTTGATGCTAAATACCAGTGATAACTATAGATATTCCTTGACTTATGTTGGGGGTTTTGTTACGATAAATCCATTGTAAGTTGGAAATATTGTAAGTCAAAATTACATTTAATTTGCCCAACCTACTGAACATCAGCTTGGCTTAGCCTACCTTAGACATGCTCAGAACACTTACCTTAGCCTATTACTGGGCAAAATCTAACACAAAGCCTATTTTATAATACAATGTTGAATATCTTGTAATTTATTGAATATGCTATTGATTTTGTTTTTTAAGACAGAGTTTCACTCTGTCACCTAGGCTGGAGTACAGTGGCATGATCTTGGCTCACTGCAACCTCCGGCTCTGGGGCTCAAGCATTTCTGCCTCAGCCTCCCGAGTAGCTGGGATTACAGGAGTGTGCCACCACAACCAGCTAATTTTTAGATTTTTAGTAGATACGGGGTTTCACCATGTTGGCCAGGCTGGTCTTGAACTGGTCTGACCTCAGGTGATCTACCCACTTTGGCCTCCCAAAATACTGGGATTATAGGCATGAGCCACCATACCTGGCCTGAATACTCTCTTGAAAGTGAAAAACAGAATGGTTATATGGGCATGTGAAGTATGGTTTCTACTGAAAATATATTGCTTTAGGTCTGTCTTTGTTGTTTAAAATTAGTTGAGAAGGAGAAGAACTGAAACAGTGTTTTGCAAAAGTGTTGCTCTGGACAGTGGGCATACATATCCTCCATGGTGCAGATTCCCCTGTGATTCATAGAGTGCTTTATTTTTGTAACTAGCCGTATTTTTTCTATAATGATACCACCATTAAAGGAATTAAAGTGGCATTAAGAATAGAGAATGTTTTAAGTATTTTAAGGGCTGGTGCATTCTAGAGTCAGTAAAATTCCAGGAGTAACAAGATTCTGAAGCAGCTGCAGAAACTCTGCACTGTCCTACATGTAATGTGGCTTTAGAATATGTGTTTCTTTACCTGTAGTACCAGCTACTCAGGAGGCTGAGACAAGAGTGGCTTGAACCTGGGAGGCGAATGCTGCAGTGAGCTCAGATTGTGCCACTGCACTCCAGCCGGGCAAGACAGAGTGAGACTCCATCTCAAAAAAAAAACAACAAAAAAAGAATATGTGTTTCTTTTCTGTGATTGTGTTTCGCTGGTTGTGGCTCAGCCCTGGCAAAACATTTATACTACAGCTATCTCAGTAAGGTGATCTACTTTTCCGTTTATATGCATATCTATTTATGTTTCTATCTGTAATTCCCCATAGCTTCTGGTTAAATTTTGATGACTGCATAATTCTGATTTATTAGAGTAGTATCATTTATGACAGATTGTGTAGTATAGTGGTTAAAAATATGGGCTTTAGAAGCAGACTGATTTTTGTCTCCACTGCATTACAAGTTTTGTAATCATGGGCTAGTTTCTTACTCTTTGGTAACTTTGGTGAAATGGCTATAATGATAGTGTTTATCTCAGGGTTGTCATGAAGATTGATGAATTCATGTAATTAAAACATTTAGAATAAGATTTGGCACATCAAAATAATAGTTATAATGGCACGAGTTTGTGATTAGAACCCAAAAAACAGAAATAAGGTAGCCTTTGTTTTCTGTTTTATCAGAAAGCACTTCCGTATGAGAGGATATTCAAGGATTAGGAAAGAAGGACAATTTGAAAGAAATTCGTATTTTCTATTGGCAGATGTGATTGCTTTAAAAGAAAATCATGTTTTCTTTTTTTTTTTTTTTCATGGAATAAGGCATTGAATCCAATGGCTAAAAGGAATTGATATTATGTACCCAGTCTTGGATAATGCCAGTCAGTTCTGTAAAGATGAAATGGTAAATTTGTGCTGTTCTCTAACATTGGTAGTCCCAACATTTTTCCTGAACTGCAGGTGAATTTTTGATAATCTATGAACATTGTCTCTTGGATAATTCATGAGCACATAAGACCCAACACTTAAGGTTAATTTTACCATTTTACTCCAAGCATACACCTTGACTTTTATTCTCTGTACAATGAATGGTAGTATTATCAGTCAGTCCATTCATAATCCTGGGGATCATTGTAAACTTTTATTTTCTCTCATTTTCCATCTAGCTGGGCAATCAACAGATTCTAAGACTTTTCTGTAAGACAGATCTGATCTTTTTGCTCCTTTTCAAAATTTTGTTTACTGCCTCCTTCCCAATGTTTTCTGTGTAAAGTTCAGACTTCTTAGCAGGACAACAAGAGCCTCATACTGTGTAGTATTTTCCTGTGCATATTATCCTCTCATCATGTGGAACTATTTGCAATTCCGTGAACATGCCATTCTCTTACCATTTTATTAGTATAATAATTTTTATTGGATAGAAAGCTCGCTATTTTTCTTCTTCTCTTACGTTATCCTCTCCATTTTATTCAACTCAATCGTTACCTCACTGAAAATTTATTTACAAATTTGCTTCCCAAGACAGGTTAGGTGGTCTGTCCTATTTGCTTCACCTTTGCGTTCTGTAACCTCATATGAATACAGCTGGCTCTTTGTGTCAATACAGTCCACCTTTGTGGGTTCAACCAATGGTGGACCAAAAATGTTAGGAAAAAAAAATCAATAAAAATAATAACTAAATAATAGAAAATAATACAAATAAAAACCAATATAGTATAATAACTATTTACATGGCATTTACATTGTACTAAGTATTATAAAATCTATAGATTATTTCAAGTATATGGGAGGATGCGTTTAGGTTATATGCAAATGCAACACCATTTTATATATGGGATTTGAGAATCAGCAGATTTTGGTATCCACTTAGACTGCTAGATCCAATTCCCAGATACGGAGGGATTACTGCATCTTTATTAAAGCACTTATCAAACAATATGATTATTAATTTTTTATCAGTGTCTGCCACTAAATTATGAACAGTTCAAATACAGGGGCTATTTATTTCTGAGTGCCTAATATTTACTTTTAGGCATATGGTTGGTGTTGAGTAAGTGTTTTGAATTAGTAAAAGTTACATGATAAACCTGTCTTTAATGGGAGATAATGGGAATCAATTGCTAATAGCTATTATCAAGAGGCAAAAATAGGCCAGGTGTGGTGGCTTACAGCTGTAATCCCAGAACTTTGGGAAGCCAAGGCAGGCGGATCACAAGGCAGGAGTTCAAGACCAGCCTGGTCAACATGGTGAAACCCCGTCTCTACTAAAAATACAAAAATTAGCTGGGCATGGTGGCACACCTCTGTAATCCCAGCTACTCTGGAAACTGATGCAGAAGAATTGCTTGAACCAGGACCCGGGAGGCGGAGGTTGCAGTGAGCCGAGATCGCACCACTGCACTCCAGCCTGGGTTACAGAGGAAGGCTCCATCAAAAAAAAAAAAAAAAAAAAAAAAGGCAAAAATATAGAAATGGACTGACATTCAGGTTTTTATCCATTTGACATTAGCCCCTCTGCTTGTTTCTTCTTCTTACTGGTTTATCAGTTTAGCATTAACTATTTGATCTTGTCTGCTCTCTTGTTAGTACTAATCAACTCTGTCAAAAATTGCCTGTTTCTCGCTTAACCTAGTTATGTCACCACTTTCTTTTTAATACTTTTTGTTAATGCTGTTTATTTTTGTTTTGTCAGATGACTATTAAGACAAAAGGTTCCCCCGTGTTTGGCACGTTGGTTGTAATAAATGTGAAGTGGATTCATTGAGCTGATTTAAGTGCATCTGGCAATGAGAAAGACTAATCCTTGGAGTGAATTAAGGGCATGAAGACAGGGACCTGTTATTTATAGGATAAGAGGTCAGTGAACTATGTGGGCAGGATAAATATATCAATTAGTGAGTTTCTCTGAGAGTGGGCAGGAGGCTGAGAATCTGAGTAAATAGGTCAGGATATGTAGACAGTTGGTAAAAGAGATGTCTAGAGTGCCAGATGGACTAGTGAGGTAGAGGTTATATGTCTTCATTATACTTAAGAGGTATTTGACTATTAAGTGGGAAGATAATGGTGTTTGGGGAGGCAGGTCTTGAGAATAGTGCATTACCATTAGAAGGTGTTAGAATATATGCATAGTGGAGCATCTTGGTCCTGGTAGTGGGATACTAATTATGTATATTTTATTAACCCTATTTGATTCAGGATTGTTTTTGCCTACAAGTAACCTAGTTCAAACTTGGTCTTAAATAAATGCAAGGGACTAATGTTCAGATTTATTTAGTTAATAAATTAGAGTAGTTTTCTGTGCTATTGGTAGAACAAATTAAGCTTTCACTGGTTGAGTGCTTATACCTCTGCAGTATGGTGTGGGAGGATCATCAGCCAGTTTGTGTTATTGTTTTATTGGTAGCAGAAAACTCTTAAACTGAGTTTTCCCATGGAGGAGGTATCTTACTTGAAATCCCAGAACTTTTACTAAAAAATTTATGAAGTGGGATGATAGTGAATTATGGAAGAGTCATCAAAGAAAGTATGTTATTAATTGACAGTTTATTGACTTCATTCTCAGGGCCAATTTAAAGAAGAGGGAGGCAGGATTAGATTTCAGGCTATGCTTTGAATGCTGTGTGAGGTCTGTTTGAGCTTTTTGGTTAAGCTGTAATTAATTAACTCAAACAAGTATTACTATATGAATAAAAGTACACACACTGTCTTTTGGATTTTTCAAAGAAGTAATAATGGGTTCACTACTGATAAAATTGTGGATCTGAGCTTGGTTAACGTTAAAGGACACTCCAAAATTCACCTGTTGTCTTTAATCTCTTGATAGAGAATGGTAATAATTTAGGGTTCTAGATGTGTATTCTATGTCCTTTAATATATACCTATCCCTGTATATGTTTGTATATATTTTTTTGACTTCAGAGAAAATAGCGTAAGGTTTACTTTTACTTTTTAATTGTATTTTAAAATGTTAACTTTTAAGTTAGCTTGACCCTTTGAAAAATTGTTAAAAATTCTTGTCCTCAAGCTTTACAGCTTGTACAGTTATATAATTTTACTCACAGATATAAAATTACAGAAATATTTTAAAGTCTTCCATTTTTAAATGCTTCCTAAGAAAGATGCTTCTACCTTATGAATACAAAAATTAAATTTCATAGCTAGAACATTATTTTTTAAAAAATCCCTGAATATTGAGATACTGAGTCCCTTTTAGTTTGTTTCCTAAATTTAATTTCATTTAGTTATTTTTATTAATTCTGGAAGCAGCAACAATATATGCTATTTCACTGGTGATTTGCATTTCTGATTTTGTTTACTGGGTCTTATCTCTTTTTTGATTATTCTAACTAGCCAACTATTGCTTTTGTTTATCTTTAAAAAAAACAACTTTTCCTTTTGTTGATTCTCTTTTTCATTTAAGTTTCTATTTCCTTTAGTTCTGCTCTGATTTTTATTATTTCATGTCCTCTCCTAATTTTGGGTTTGGTTTGTTCTTGCTTTTCTAGTTCCTTGAGGTACCTCATTAGATATTTGAAATCTTTCTACTTTTTTGATTTAGATATTTGTTGCTGTAAATTTCCTAACTAGCACTGCTTTTTCAGTATTCTCTAAGTTTTAGTGTGTTGTGTTTTGATTTTCATTTGTTTCAAGAAACTTTCTGATTCTATGGGTGGTCATTCAGTAGCATTTTTTAAAATTTCTGTATACTTGTACAGTTTCTGTTATTGATTTCTAGTTTTATCTCATTGTGGTCTGAGAAGATACTTGGTATAATTTTGATTTTTAAAAAACTTATTGAGACTTATTTTATGCCACACCATTTGATCTAACTTGGAGAATATTCCACATGCTGATGAGAAGAATGTATATTCTGTAGCTGTTGAGTGAAATATTCTGTAAATGTTTGTAAGGTCCATTTGGTCTAAAGCGCAGTTTAAATCTACTCTAAACTGGATTTGTGAATTTAACACTTCACATATATCAGGTTATTCTCTCCTGGCCTGTATAAGGTCTCTTCTGTGAAATCTGCTGTTAGTCTGATGAGGATTTCCTTATAAGTGACTGATACATTTTTCTTCCTGGTTTTAGAATTATTTTTGTCTTTGATTTTTGATAGTCTAACTGTAATGTGCTGTGGAGAAGACACTTTTGAATTGTATATGTTTGGGAATCTCTAGCATCCTGTATCTGTATATCTAAATATCTTGCCAGACTTCAGAAGTTTTAGCTGCTATTTCATGAAATAGCAGTTTTCAGCTACTGTTTCATTGTTAATTTTCTGTCTAGATGAGTTGTCTCATGCTGAGAGTGAGGTAATGAAGTCTCTAAGTATAACTGTACTGGAGTCTATCTCTTACTTTTTTTATTTTTAAAGAGACAGGGTTTTCCTCCATTGCCCAGGCCAGAGTGGTATTGTTTGGCTATGGCTCACTGTAGTATCCAGCTCCTGGGCTCAAGTGATTGTCCTACCTCAGCCTTTCAAGTAGCTGGGCTTACAGGTGTGCATCACTGTGCCTGGCTACCCTTTAAATTTTTTCTAGAGATGGAGTCTTGCTGTGTTGTCCAGGCTGGTCTCAAACTCCTGGCCTCAAGCAATCCTCCTGACTTGGACTCTGTAAGTACTGGGATTATATGCGAGAACCACTACAACCAGACTATCTCTCATTTTAGAGCTAATGATATTTGCTTCATATATCTGGTTGCTTGATGTTGGGTGAATATATGTTTAGAATTGTTAAATAATATATCCCATTGCTGAGTTGATCCTTTTATTATAATAACCTTCTTTTTTTTACTGGTTTTGACTTAAAGCCTTTTTTATCTGTTGTAAGTGTAGCTGTTCCTGCTCTTTTCTTGTTTCAATTTGCATGGTATATTTTTTCCATCACTTTATTTTTCCATCTTTATGTGTCTTTACAGGCGAGATGAGTTTCTTTTAGGCAGCATAGAGTCAGATCATGCTTTTTTTTTTTTTAAATCCATTCAGCCAGTCTATATTTTTTAAGTGAATCTGTTTACATTCAAGGTTTTATTTTTAGTTTTTATTTTTTGAGATGGAGTCTCGCAGTTGTCCTCTTGTTGCCCAGGCTGGAGTGCAATGGCATGATCTCAGCTCACTGCAGCCTTTGCTTCCTGGGTTCAAGTGATTCTCTTGTGTCAGCCTCCCAAGTAGCTGGAATTACAGGCACCTGCTACCACGCCCAGCTAATTTTTTTGTATTTTTAGTAGAGATGGAGTTTCACCATGTTGGCCAGGCTGGCCTGAACTCCTGACCTCAGATAATCCACCCACGTCGGCTTCCAAAGTGCTGGAATTACAGGCATGAGCCACCATGCCTGGCCCCAAGGTTATTATTAATATGTAAGGACTTAGTCATGTCATTTTTTAATTAATTTATTTCTGATGGTTTTGTATGTCCTTTGTTTGTTTCTTTCCCATTGTTTATCATTGTGGTTCGGTAATTTTCTATAGTGGTAAAACTTGAGTCATTTATCTTCCTTATTTGTCTGTGTTTGCTCTACCAGTGGGTTTTATACTTCATGTGTTTTCATGATGGTAGATACCATCCTTTCACTTCTAGGTATAGGACTACCTTAAACATTTATTGTAGGACTAGTCTTAGGTGATGAATTCCTTATGCTTTTTCTGGGAAAGACTATTTCTCCTTCTTTTATGAAAAGTAACTTTGGTGGGTATAGTATTCTTGTCTTTTAGGTTTTTTTTCCCCTTTTAACACTACATATATCATTTTATTCTCTTCTGGCCTGTATAAGGTCTCTGCTGTAAAATCTGCTGTTAGTCTGACTATAATGTGCTATGGAGAAGACTCTTTTGAATTGTATATGTTTGGGAATCTCTAGCATCCTGTATCTTTATATCTAAATATCTTGCCAGACTTTAGAAGTTTTCAGCTACTATTTCATTAAATAGCTTTATTCTCTTTGTTTTCTCCTTCTTTTCTGGGACACTGAAAATTCAAATACTTGGTTGCTTTATGATGGCCTGTCTCATGCAGGCTTTATCAGTTTTTAAAAATTCTCTCTCTTTTTTTTTTTTTCTGACATGGTTATTTTAAAAGATCTGTCTTCAAGCTCTGAATTTTTTCTTCTCCTTGATTTAGTCTATTATTGAAACTTCCAAGTATATTTTTAATTTTATTCAGTAATTTTTTTATTTCCAGAATTTCTGTTTGGTTCTTTTGTCTATCCTTTATCTTGTGTTTTTTCTCACTTCTTGTTGAATTCCATTGTTCTTTCTTAGATGATCTATTTGAAAAATGATTATTTACTCACTAGGTTCTTCTTTGTGAAGAAGAGGAGTACCAGACGCCTCTAGCCAGCCATTGTGAAGCCCTTTTCTTGTGACTTTATTTCTTATTTCCTGTTATACCAGTAGCTTTGATGTACCATCTTTATGCAGCACTTTTCTAATGCACACAATTTTTGGACTCTTTTTTTTCTGTTTTAGTGATATATGAAATAATGTTGAATCTTGATATTATGAAATACAGAAACAAATGATGTTACTGAAAGGGAACTGCATGCAAGCTACAAGAAATGGTGCATAGCCTTGGGGCTGCTTCACAGGTGGCATATAATGGCCTTTATAGGACCATCTTTTGTGGCTCAAAGTTATAATGAGTTCATCTACTGTATCTCATGCTCTATTTATAAGCAAGACCTCCTTGATGTTACCACAGATCTGGCAAGCCAACATGGTTCAAGTAATTATCAAGGTTTTCCACTTACATGGAAGTCTGGGATTTATTTGAAAATTGTTCAGGACGTAGGACGATTCTTTGTTGTAAAAGGATTGTTTTGGGCGTTGAACAACTTCATTATTCCTGGTTGATGGTTAATGTCGGTAGTGTCTCCTAATCACTGTGACAACCAGAAACACTTATTTTTAAAAATGCCCCTAGAGTGTGGTGCAGCTTTCATATAAACTTGACTGGCTATAGAAAAAAGAAAAGTCTAGAGACAAGAGTCACAGTCTTGAGTTTGATTTTTATTTCTTCTACTTATTGCCTTTTTACTGCGGTTTTGATATTGGACAAGATAATTGACCTTTTACAATCTTAGCTTCCTATCTGGAAAACTAGGATGATAATACGTCACAGAGTTATTTTATGGATTAAATAATATAACATATTTTAGGTACCTGACATGTGCTTCATGTGGGTTGGGACTATATTTTTTTAACCTTTTCATCGCTAGTAATGACTTAATAAATACATGCTTACTCTCGTTATTTAATTCCTATATGTCACACTGTGTTCCAATATTAAAAGCATGTGAAGGAGTGATTGTTTATAATAGGCACCAGGGGTATCATCTGTGTCTTTCCTTTCAATGTTTTAGAACTTGGGAATCTTAGATGAGAATGCTTGTTCTTTGGAATTGTGGTCTTTAGTTTCTAAGACCTTATTAAATTAGAAATATGATGGTTTGCTTTACATTTGAAAGGGATTTATGGGATAAGGATCTGCCTTAATAAGCACACACACTCATTTCCCAGAATCCTAATTTTTTTTTCTTATTTATTTATATTGTTTTGCTATGTCAGGTTGGATAGTAGGGGCTATGTAAAAGACCAAGGACCTCCTTCTCCTGGGAATCCTGATCTTTGTTACACTAATTTTTAAAATACAGTATCAGTAATTTCTTCCTCTTCCTCAATTTTCATTTTCCTCTTCTTGTGATTTCGGCCAATTAATGTTAATATATTTTGTTTACTTAGTAAATATTTGCTATCTTTGTTCTGTTACTTGTTTAATTTTCATTGCAGTTGATTCAAACCGTTTACTAATATAAGATAGAATAGTGACCAGGAGCGGTGGCTCAGGCCTGTAATCCCAGCACTTTGGGAGGCTAAGGTGGGCAGATCACAAGGTAAAGAGATCGAGTCCATCCTGGCCAACACGGTGAAATCTTTTCTCTACTAAAAAAAAAAAATACAAAAATTAGCTGGGCATGGTGGTGTGTGCCTGTAGTTCCAGGTATGTGGGAGGCTGAGGCAGGAGAATCACTTGAACCTGGGAGGCGGAGGTTGCGGTAAGCTGAGATCATGCCACTACACTCCAGCCTGGTGACAGAGCGAGACTCCATCTCAAAAAAAAAAGAAAAAAAAAAGATAGAATGGTTACTTCTGGCAATTTTAATGAAACTTATTACTTTGAAAATGTCAGAAGGGACACCTAGTCTTCCTTTATAAATTGTCATTTATTTGACAGAGAAAGCATTTAATCAGTAAATTCTGCTCTGTGTTTTATAGAGTGGTGAACCTTACAAGTGTTGAGGTTTTCCCCAAATAGATGTTTATTAAAATTGTAATGCAAATATATGATGATTATTATGAATAAGAGTTTTTTTTTTCTTTTTTCTTTTTCTCACTGTCGCCCAGGCTGGAGTGCAGTGGCTTGATCTCAGCTCACTGCAACCTCCGCCTCCCGGGTTCCAGCTATTCTCCTGCCTTAGCCTCCTGAGTTGCTGGTACTATAGGTGCATGCCACCACGCCTGCCTAATTTTTGTATTTTTTGGTAGAGATGGCGTTTCACCATATTGGCCAGGCTGGTCTCGAACTCCTGACCTTGTGATCTGCCCACCTCCACCTCCCGAAGTGCTGGAATTACAGATGTGAGCCACTGTGCCCGGCCTGAATAAGAATTTTTAAAGCAGTCACTTTGCTTTGATATTCACAGTGTGAACAAGCTAAAATTTTCTACTTACTTTCTCTTCTTTTTACTCTTCTGGGTCACCTTTGGGTCAGACATTGCTGCTTTTACAAATCTGCTTGCCTTGGACCTTCGGTTACTCAGTTTTAGTTTGGTTTTGAGCCAGTGAGTGCTGAAATCTTTAAAACTAAACAAATATTTAGCATTCACTTGATTTACCAACAATTGTCTTCTTAAATATTCAGTCACTCCATAAGAAGAGCAACTATTGTCAGTTACAGACTATAGTATCAAAGTCAGATTCTGGAACATTGTATAAATTACTGAAAAATCTATCAGGTTATAATTTAGATTGGTTCAGATGATTTTAGGTTGTTTTAGAAGCTGAAGATACTTTTACTCACCATTTTCTTTCTTTTTTTTTTTTTTTGAAACGGAGTCTCGCTCTGTTGCCCTGGCTAGAGTGCAGTGGTGCGATCTTGGCTCACTGGAGCCTCCACCTCTCAGGTTCAAGCCATTTTCCTGTCTCAGCTTCCTGAGCAACTAGGATTACAGTGCACACTACCATGCCCAGCTAATTTTTGTATTGTTGTAGAGATGGGATTTCACCGTGTTGGCCAGGTTGGTCTCAACTTCCTGACCTCAAGTGATTTGCCCACCTCAGCCTCCCAAATTGTTGGGATTTCAGGTATGAGCCACTGTGCCTGACCTACTCACAATTTTCAAATGTGCTTAAATAATTAATATAGATGACTATATTAGGTAAGGGACATGATTATTTCCTAAAAAAAAGTTTAAGCAATATTTTTATCTATTCTCTGATAATTATTTCTTAAAAATGTAAGTACATGAGAGAAATGATTTATTTCCAAGGCTTAGAAGGTGAATTTTGAATTTGTATTTGAATAACATTTGTAATTTTATTTTACTTGCACATAACATTATTTTTGGTTAGGAAGCTTATGAACCATTTAACTTCTACCATATGAGATTTGTGTTATGGGATATTGAGAACATTGTCATTTAACCATAATTCATATTTAGTTCTCTTCAATCTCATTTCTATCTCTTTGGAAATAAAGAGTTCCAAAACTTAGACTATGTGGGAAAGAAAGTGAGACTTCTGTTTTCTTTGAGTTGTTGTATCAAAATATAAATTCCTGGGAAGGCTATTTTTGCCTTTTGTTTCACAATTATTATAGAAGCCAAACAAGCTGCTATTAGGTGTTAGAAAATACAATAAAATTAGACACTCATTTGTTCAGTGGTCAAAGAAAAGACCATGTGTTCCTTTAGTTGTATCCTTCAGATAAGCAGCCTTGTTGTTTGTGCCCTTGCTTTTGCCTTTTCCTTTGTGTAACTTTGTTCTTTTCCCAAAGCCATTTGTAATTGACTGCTGTTTACTAATAGTATAGGGCCACCTTTTTCATGGAATACTTCAGAGCTAATTGCATCATTAAAATGTATAAATGCTCTATGAAAATGTATTCAGTTAGTAAGATCAGACTGAATCGCAAGATTTATGTTTTACTAGATCACTAATATTTTCACTTAATTAAGGCTAGTAATTTTTTCCTGAATAGAGTGTTTGATTGTTTTCAGTAACTCAAGAGTATGCTGCTGCTCTTTATGTTGCTCTGGTGCCATGAGTGTAATTTTGCACATAAAACTATTCTACAAATCTTTCCTTAAGAGAATAAGGGAGGAAAATAAAAGTACATTTTTAATTTAAGGATTGGTCATTAGACTTATTTTGCTTATGAGATGAGAGTGTGACTGCTCTTTAAATGTTGAATTGGGAATTTAACATGAATGCAATCCGCGTCTGTGTCAAAGCTTTTTGTATTTTTGTCTGGTGATGGGAAGTATAAACATGCAAAGACTTAGCTATTGCAAGAACCTTATTTTCTTTTCTTACCCTGTTCTGTTTTGTATCTGCATTTATAAAGGAATTTGAAGAAATTGAAATGGATGCAAGGAAAAGGAATAACCATCATTAGAATAGAAACAAGGACACAAGGAAAACATAAAATATAGTTCTTAAATACCGTTGTCTTAATTCCTTGATAGTTTTTTCTGATATGTGTTATCTTCTGCACTCTGTACTAAGTCACAAAAGATGTACAAATAATTTTTATCAGAAAAGAATAGAACAGTTATCAGAATGTGAATTACTTTTCTTTGGGAAACTAGTGCTGGACAATGTGAATTTGACCCGCTTTCATGTCAGTTCCCTAGACGATTATATGGTTTGAGGCCCTTACCTTTTCTACCCATTTTTTTTTCTGGTAGAGATAGTCTCAGGCCTTAAAAAGTGGTCATCTGCTTCAAATCCTGATGACAGTCCTGAGAAAGACATATGCCTGGTACTTACTAGTTACCCAATAAATAGTTAAAGACTTATTTAATAAAGGAGCTCTCTGGCAACTGATTCTGCAGCCCAGAACAGGTTTCAGGATTTGCTGGGATTAATTTCTGTTCATTTTGGTGATTTAGGAATCGTTTAGGTCTACTGTGAAGCTTCTTTGGAACGTCTGTAGAATGGTCAATAAGAGAGTGTCAAGATGTATTTAAGAAAGAGGGATTCTACATTAGATACTTGCTTAGACATAGTTATCCAACATAATTTAATAATTATCATGAGAGAACCAAATACTAGAAATGACCAATCAAGATTGTCAGCCTAGAGGGTGGGGTAGACAGGCTTGGCCAGTTCATATTCTGTCATTCTTGTTGAGCAAGGGAGGAAGTACAGGTAGATGTGTTTAATAGATATGTGTTCGCTGATGTATACAGAACAAACTTTCACTTTTGTTTTTTCTTTCATACCTATCCTGACGCTCTTAGCTGCATGACAGTAGTTATAGAGAAAGATTTCTTAATAATCCTCTCGGCGAGCATTGAGAGTTTTAAACAGTGACTCTTAAGAAAGTTGGTCATTTTCTGTCTCAACAAAGGATAGAGGGAAGGAAACTAACAATTATTGAACATTATTACCAGACACTATGGTTGGTACTTATTTTCTTACATCTTTAAAAACTCAGAATACCCCAATGAAGAAAGAACTCCTTCATTTTTGTATTGAGAAAACAGGCTTAGGCAATATACGGCTTATTAACCATCTCAAAGACACATAACTAATAAGTGGCACAACCAGGAATTGAACCAATATGTTTATATCCCCAAAGCTCTCTATTGTATCATGCCATCTCAAATCAAGTGTCTAAATAATTGGAAATGGGAGTAATAGTTAAGTAGAACTTAGATAGGCTACTATTTAAGCACAATTAAAACTTAGATAGGCTACCAAGTACACTTGAAAACACAGTGCTGTATTCCTCCTCCTCAATAAGGTTGTGGTTCTAAATAATTAGCTTGTATTTTGATTAACCTTGATTGTGCTGTGATGCAAAATATTGCAATTATTTGACTTGCAACCTGCTTTATAGAGTTAGTGATTTATTGACTATCTTGGAAGTAAGTTCTTGACAGGCAGTATTTTAAGGTGAAATTGCTATGTGAGGATTTTGTTAACCTGACATTTTGTGGTTTCGCCTCATAAAACTGGCAAAGGACTCCCAGCGTGGAATGTTAATGGGGTGAAGTAATGAATGCAGGCTGAGTTACAAGCATCTAGACATGAGCAATCCTGTAGTTCATACTCCATGATTCTTGGGGTAGGTCTTTGTAGACAGAAGCTTTACTAAAAGATAAAAGCAGTAGATCTTTAAAGCTCAGCAGTTGATCAAACTCTTTCTGAAACCTAGGCTTAGAAGCAAAGCAGCGGTATGAACATGGGAAAGTAATTAAAGTTAATCTATTACAATCTCTCATGATGATTTTCACTTTCTCAAACTGTTGAAGTAAATAATTATTGAGCACCTATTTACTCTAACCAAGTATTAGCCTTTTTATTCTGTCCAGCTTTTAAGTACTGCTCATTTCACTTGTATATTTTCATCTATCAATCAGATAGCTAATTTAATTCTAGTGTTAGTTATGCAGATTTTATTCCACTGGACCAAAGTAATATACTGTGTTTCCTTTCCCATTTAATTTTATTTTAAAACTGCTTGCAGAGCTGAAAGATTTCTTACAGTTGCCATAGGAGTGGGGTTCTGGGCCCTTGCTTCTAGATTGTACCAAAGCAGCTCTGCCTTTTTTTCTGATTTATTTGTTAGACTACTTCCTGAGATTTTGTTTGAAAAAAAGAAAAAAAAATGTCCTGCTTCCAAGCAAGTTTGAAAGCACATATATAGCTATTTAATTTAAAGGGTATTAATTGTAAAATATATTTTCAGTGCTTTTATTGATCATGTATTTCAAGTGATAGAGTACAAGGGTATAGATTACCTTGAATCTTGCATTCTGAAGAAGAGAACCAATTGTTTATATATTGTGGGGAATTTTAAGACTTGTTACTATAATGCCATCAGTTTTGTGGATTACATTAGTTACAGAGATTATATATGGTTTTAAAAATTGTTGTATTTTGATATTTTACTTTTAGTTAAAGGCTCTCCCTTCTCCTTCCACTGTGTAATCATATTAAGGTGTCTTTTGGATAAAGTCTAAAACACTTTTCTTAATCTCATTTTCATTTAGTTTCTGAACAGGTAAGCTAGCATTATTGTTCTCAACAGGCTAATGACATATTTTAATCTATGCTTTACTGCTCAGCCAATTAGTTAACAGGTTTTAAAATTCTTTGAGATTCTCTCCTTTAAGAAAAAAAATATATAGCTTCAATTTATTGCTGAGGGTGGGTTCAAACTCCTGGGTTCAAGCAATTCTCTCACCTGGGCATCCCAGGTGTTGGAATTACAGGCATGAGCCACTGTGCCTGGCCAAGATTCGCTTTAATTTATCTTTTGCATTTTATTTCTGCTTACCTTACTTGAGACTAACTTCTCACCATCAATCACAGAATTGGTTGGATAGTTTGAGTGTTTTCTTGCTAATTTTGCCTTCTTTCACTCATTCTCTATAAATTGAGCAGACTATCAGATAAAATCCATACATTTCATCCTTTGCAACTGCTCATATACTCTCTAACTTAGTGAAACAAACTGTTTTCATTGTTCTTCAGAATACTACCTCCTAAGTAAATGGTACCTCTCCATCAAAGGTAATTTTGTGAAATGTATTACTCAAAGCAACCTTAGCAGTATAATTCTTATCTGTATATATCTGTGGCTCAAGCTAAAATCTCAATCAATTTAAATCTGACATCTCAGGGGAGAGTTATTATTTAGTTCCCTTAACATTATTTTCTATGATTGGCAAGGACCTAGTCAAAATGTTTTTTGTTAGTTCCTCTTAGAGAAAACATCACTTTTGGGAGGAAACAGACATATCAGCTTTCAAGTATCAGCTAATTTCCTGTTTAGGTCTTTATATAAATGCCTATCAATTCTTATAAGACTTTTTATTTTATCTTTTTCTGTCTACATTCCAAATATTTAAATCATGCATTCCTTTTAAGGCCCTTACTATCTCAACTAAAATAAATTTTTCTTCTTTAGATTTTTGCCCTGATTAAATTATTTACTTGTTTCCCATAGGGTATGGTTTTTTGTGGTCATTTCTCAATACTCCCAAAGCTGTACTTTAATGATTGGTTTACTTACATATCCTTGTAACCAGTTTATTGCAAACAAAAAATATCTCTTACTCTGCAGTTTTCCTTCTTGGCAATTTCTTACTGCATTTCCTTCTATTCTGTGCATAGAAAAACAATAATGCATTATATTAGAAGAATTGGAAAGATAGTGACTCAAATAATTTTTTGTGCTTTGTGGTTCAGATGAGGAGCCCTGGTTGAAAAGACAGGTATTCAGTATATAGTAAGTGAATAAGTTTGTGTTATTTACATTTTATGTTTGATGTGTTATCTTATTTCCCAACTAGATTCTAAGCTTGGGGAGAGCTGAAACAATGTCTTCTTGTATATGTAAATTTGTCTAATTGCTAAGTAAATAGTTTATGAAAAAATTTATTTGAAATAAGGCAGAATTTCTTTCTGTCCATCATCTCTAGGTTCTAATAGTTTTGTTTTTTTTTTTTTTTTTTTGAGACGGAATCTCACTCTGTTGCCCAGGCTGGAGTGCAGTGGTGCAATCTCAGCTTACTGCAACCTCTGCTTCCCAGGCTCACCTGCCCTGCTAGTTTTTATATTTTTTGTAGAGAGTAGGTTTTGCCACACGGCCCACGCTGGTCTCAAACTTGTAAGCTCAAGCGATCTGCCCATCTCAGCCTCCCAAAGTGCTGGGACTACAGGCTTGTGCCCCTATACCCAGCTAATTTTTGTATTTTTAGTAGAGACAGGGTTCATCATGTTGGCCAGGATAGTCTCCATCTCTTGACCTTGTGATCCGCCTGCCTCTGCCTCCTAAAGTGCTGGGATTACAGACATGAGCCACTGTGCCTGACCAGATAAGACTATTATTATTATTATTATTATTATTATTATTATTATTGTTTTTTGGGTGATGGAGTCTTGCTCTTTTTCCCAGGCTGGAGTGCAGTGGTGCAATCTCAGCTCACTGCAACCTCTGCTTCCTGGGTTCGAGTGATTCTCCTGCCTCAGCCTCCCGTGGATAAGATTATGTTTAACAAGTCTCAAGTACTTGCAAGCAGATAGAAAAGTCATGAATTAATCAAGTTAAGATTTTTGTTACCACATTGGTCTTCTTATAAAATGGCTATTTTATGCAAATAAGGAAGCAGTTAATTTTTTAAAATCAATTAGGGTGTTTTAAATCAAAAGATTCTTTGATATATTCTGAGGAGTTCTCAATTTGTCCAGCTACATCCCTGCAGTAGAAGAAAAGTGTGAATTCATATGTCTGAAAATTCTAGCCCAAAGCAACCAGCTACCAAAGGAAAATCTACTTTACGTCTCTTATTTTAGATTTAAAAGTTTTGTAAGTTTGACATTCTACTCCACAATGCATTCTGTTTGTCTTACCTCTTCTCCTCCTAGTTATTAGGTTAAGTTGCTCATCTACTAAGACCTACTGTGCTTATTTTTTCATTTGACTGCTTCTTAGCTTACCACTATACATGCTTATATATATAAGTACCCTCCTTTGAAAGGTCTAGCTTATGATGATTTCTAAGATTCCTTTCAGTTGGGCTATTTCTGGATTAGAGACTTCTAAAGTATTCAAACTGGTGAAATGTTATCTTTCCATTTTTTATGTGAAGCATATTGAGTGAAAATTTAATTCTCTTGGCTTTCTTTTGCCCTATATTTTAGTTTGGGGTATGTTCTGAAGAATGATTCCTTTCAATAAAAAGCAGCTATAGTATATTACAGTCAATGCTATTTTCAAGCATGTGTTTAGTAGAATGAAAGATTATTAATTTTGAAAAGATGCATTTTTAAGGTATTATGGAAGAACATTGTGGTGTATATATTTTGTTTTGACAACATCACCTTAGGGAATGCTGATCAGAATTTAATTCTACATTTTTTTTGCCTTGACATCCAATGCTTGTTTTTAGTAGTTGAAGGAAATCCATCTGCTTTAAGAGGAAAAATCCTGTTAATTCCAGATTATAAATAAAATTGAACCTATGCAGTATTATTGCTTGTTTCATTTTTGAAGCAACTTATTTCTTTCTGAGCCATCAGCTGTAGTGAATTACATTAAACATAACCACTTAAGCATTCTCAGTGAACTTTATCTTTCTGTTTTTACTACGAATATATTTCCTCTAGGATTTCACTAAATAGGGTCATTCTTGTCATCTTGACAGATTCTAATAACTGACTGCAACACAGTGGTTCCAGCAGCAAATAAAAACAAAATAAAATAAATGAGAGTGTTCAGTATTCCTTTCAAGCATGGTAATTAGACAATGGCATGACATTTTGGGCCACATAATTCTGTCTTATATATTGTTGGATATTCCGCAGCATCCCTGACCTCTATACCCACTAGATACCAGTGGCACCCTTGGAAGTGTAACAACCAAAAATGTTTCCAGACAATGCTATGTTTTCTATGGGTGACAAAGTCACCCCTATTTGAGAATCACTGTTCAGAGTATATGTTTTGTTCTGTAATATACGTTAACTCATTTGAGATGCCTATTTGGAGAGGCATGTCTTCCAAGGATTTTAGAAAATAATTTAATGTTGTCTTTGAATATTTGAACATATTATTTGGACTAGTTATTTTGGGGCTACTATTCCAGAACACACTGGACTAGAATTGTTTTCTGTTAAAGTATCCCTTTATTAAAACTTTTGATCATATATACAATGTGAAAAATATGTAATGTTAAAAAATAGGATCCTCATTGCTATTACATTATGCCACTCATGGAGAATGAGTGATGAGGCCAGTGATGGGGGTATGTAATTTTAATATTTTCTATTTGAAGGTTGAGACTTTGGATGAGAAAGGAGAATTCAGGAATTTAATCAAGTACTGAGGAAAGAACAGAATCAGAGAACAGGATTTCACTTTCTGAACTATCGCTTAATATAGCTGTTTCTTACCCCGACCTAAAACTCTTGGATTCTTTCTTTCTCTCTTTTTTTTTTGAGACAGAGTCTCACTCTGTCACCAGGCTGGAGTGCAGTGGTGAGATCTCCGCTCACTGCAACCTCCGCCTCCCGGGTTCAAGCAGTTCTCCTGCCGCAGCCTCCCTAGCAGCTGGGACCACAGGTGCATGCTACCACGTCTGACTAATTTTTTGTATTTTTTAGTAGAGACTGGGTTTCATCGTGTTAGCCAGGATAGTCTTGATCTCCTGACCTCATGATCTGCCACCTTGGCCTCCCAAAGTGCCCTGTCTTCCATCACTTCTACCCCTAGCCTGAATTGTTTCATAAGTGTTTCCTCTTTTGTCCCTCAATTTTGTATATCTAATCACCTATCATCTATATTTTAATTTTTAATTTCTTCTCACCTTCTAAGTTGTGGGATAATGGAGTGCTAGGTTGAAAAGTGAAGGATTTTAGAAGGACAGCATAGTGGTACCACTGGCTACCTCAAGAAGTTATTTGATCTAGTCATTGTCTTCAACCAGAACTGAAATCCTCATTTCAGTGCTTTATCAATATCTTGTTTCTTAGTGGCTTGTAGAGACTTTCCAAGTACCCATGGTAACATATTGTTAGTATGTAAAGCCATTAAGCAAAATTTTATTTCTTTTGTCCTCCTTGTTTTAAGGCAATTTAGGGCTAATTTAGTTTTTTATTGAATTAGAGTATTAGGTGAAGTTGAGTCTCTTAAAGAAAATTCCTTGCATTCCAGGTAAGAATTGCACCTTCACCTTTCAGCTTCATTCTCATATACATTAAAATGTTCTCCTTCAGAATCACTGATTTATGGAATATCCATTGAATTTCCTCTAATTTTTTTTAAATATGCTTTTCAAAATAAGGATGGATGGTTCCACTAAACTCTTATTTATTTGGTTTGTGGCAGAGAATGAGACCTATAGAAGAAAAATTAAACTTCAGTGAAGAATGCTGGCAATTTACTTGTAGTTTTAAAATAATGGACTAGTCCTATGAAGTGCTTAGAACACTACTTAAAATGTTAAGTAGTGTTGCTTGTCATTGCATTGCTCGCTAGTCCTTTACTACAATAGCTACTACATTGACAGTAGAACTGTCAGACTGTGTAGCAACACTACCTATAGACTATTTCTAGAATCTTACAGTTTAGAGCTGAAGGGCACCAAGATCTTTTTATAAGGAACATTTAAATAGACATGTTCTCATTAGCATAAAAGCCACTAGTAGTTTAATTGAAATATCAATTTTTAAATTCTGAATTGCTAAAAAAGTGATACTTTGCTAGTAAATCAAGAAAGAAATTAAAATATAATCAGTAAGGGCCAGTTGGTTATATTAACAACATATGAAACATCTAGGTTGTATTTGTGTATTTTTGTACAAATCAATACAATAAAATTCTTAGTACATTTTTACTTTGGTGATGTTTATTTGGTGTAGATTAAATTGTAAAATTTAAGAATGGAATGAAATGGAAATGAAATCTGAAAGCTGCTGCAAAAATAATGGAATTTTACTTAAAGTATTTCGTGTTTACATGAGACAGAAGAATTCATTGGGTGATCTTAACAACATTTATAGGTGGGTGACAAGAAATTGTATTTGGAGTTCAACATTGTAACTACAGAAGGATAACTTTAGTAATTTAAGAGGAAGGAATACTTAACACAGTATAGCGTAAATTCTGTTTTGTTCAAGGGATTTTTAACAATTTTAAATATCCCCAAATCATTTTTTTCCAGAAATTTGAGCATCCTTGTAACAACATTTTGGCTGCTCCAGCAACATATATTTGAATATCTCAAAATCATTTTTTTCAGCAATTTGAGCATCTTTGTTACAACACTTTGGCTGCTCCAGCAACATATGTTAGAATAGAGCTTTGTTTTTATTTATTGTAGAAAATTATGAATTTAATGGGGTTTCTTATAACATAGTGATAAATTGAATAGAAGAAATTTGGCCAGTCTTATCTTCTGACATCCAAAACTATATTAGATGAACTCAGTGTAAAGACTTATTGGATCATTTAAATAATAGACTGTGACTTATATTTTTTCAGTATTTGTCTTGTGGTTCATAAAGAAAATGGCTAAATATTAAACGTGAGATAATTGGATTAAATGATTATTTTTAACAAGTCTCAAGTATTTGCAAGGAAATAGAAAAATCGGGAAATAATGTTAAGATGATGGTTACTATATTAATCTTTCCATACATGGCCACTTTATGCAAGTAAGAGAAGAGTTAATTTTTATTGTTGTTGTTCAATCAGTTCAAGTGTTTTAGATCAAATCAAATATTCTTTGATATATTCTAAAGAGTTAAGTCAGTACATTCTCTGAGTGTCCCAAGAGGCGCAATGTGGAAAGAATGTTTAATTTACTTGTAAAGTCAATGCTACACTTACTCTGAATCCTCATTTCAGTGCTTTATGTACAGTCAAAGGCTTTCTTCAGAACATCCTTAAATGCACAGTACAGAAAACAAGATAAAAGTTTTAGATTAAGAGACTTTATCCATTTTTTTTCCAGACTTTCCCTAATAAAATTTCTTCTAAATTTCCCATATGAATTCCAATTTTTTTTAAATATCAGATTTTTTAGTAACACTTTTTTGTCCATTTATGTTGAGATTCTACTGGTACTGCATTAACCTCATGTTGATACGAAAGGAAAAAAAGTTGGCTCACATGTTTTTTTATGGCAGGGTGGTCAAATATAATAGTGATGCTTATTTTTCTTAATGATGAAGTAGAAAAATGATTCCATGGCCTACTTAGAGAACAGCTTAGACTTCAGATACTGCTTTATCTTTTAAGACGTGAGGGAGTAATCATAATTCTTCAGAAATGTAAGTATCAGGAATCTTTTTAAATAATAGTACTTTTGTCTATTTAAATAGTATAGGTTAGTGGCAGCTTTGTAATGAGAGTTTTAATTTTTGTAGCCTATATATTTTAGACAAGAATCTGACGTTTAGAAATGTAACATTAGTCTTACACTTTAAAATTGTTTATATCTGAATGTGGTCAGGGACATGTAAGTTTTTGGAAAAAGATGTACACGAAAATCTGTTTTTGGAGAAAGATGTGCATGAAAAGTAGAGGTCATATATATGGTGATTTTTTAAACTTTACTTCCTTTTAATTAAACATTTTCTTTTGAGATAATTATGTAGATGCACGTGCATTTGTACAAAATAATACAGAAAGATCTTATGTATCTTCTCAGTTTTTCTTAATGATAGCATCTAATAAAACTATAATACGATACCCTGACCAGAATACTGACTTTGATACAATACATAGATCTTGTTCGGATTTCCCCTGCTTTACTGGTATTCATTTGTGTTTGTATGTATTTAATTGTATGTAGTCTTATCACATAGGTAGATTCATGTGCCTACCACCATAGTCAAGATACAGAACAATTTCATGACTGTAAGAATCCTTTGTGTTATCCTTTTATGCCCACATTTACTTTCCTTCTGCTTCTTCCTCCCTATCCACTCTAAACCCAAGTCGTAACCACTGGCAACTACTAATATCTCTATTTCTCCAGTTTTGTCATTTCAAAAATGTTATGTAAATAGTCATGTAATGTATAACCTTCTGGGATTGGCCTTTTTCACTCAGAATAATTCTCTGGATGTACATATGTATACATCAGTGTCTAGTGTTTTACACAATGTTTTTGAAATCATTTGTGTTGTATGTATCAGTAGTTTATCGTTTTTAACTGGCAAATAGCATTCAATTGTATGGATACAGTGCAGTTTATTTCTTCATTCTACTGTTGATGGACTTTTGTATTGTTTCTATTTTGGGGCTATTGTGTTTAAACCTGCTATAACATTCTTTTACAAGCCTTTGTGGACATAAATATTCATTTCTATTGTATACATATTTAGAAGTGGAATTGATATTATAAGATAAGTGTGTGTTTAACTTTATAAAAACTACTAGACCTTTTTTCTGAGTGGTTATATGACTTAACACTCCCACCAACAATATGTGTTACAATGAGAATTACATTGTTCCATTCAAATCTTTGCCAGTACTAGGTGTATTTATTTTATCTGTTTTACTAAGCTTGAAATGATATCTCATTCTTGTTTTAATTTGTGTTTCTCAGTGACAAATAACAATCATCTATTCATCCTTTTGGCATTTCAGATACCTTCCTTTGTGAAGTGTCTTGAAAGACTTGAAGGTCTTTTGCCTATTTTATGTCTGTGGTTTGTCTTTTATTGAATTGTAAGAGTTCTTCATATATTTTAAATACAAGTCAACTGTATTTGTGGAGAATATATTTTGTTAGTCGTTTCTTTGGTTTTTCTTTTTCATAACAATGTCTTCTAAAGAACAAAATTTTAAAACCTTGGTAAATTCAAATTTATCATTTTTTAATGATTAGTGCTTTTTGTGACTTCTCTAAGAAATCCAGGATATCTTTCTATATTTTCCTCTAAAAGCCTTATAGTTTAGCTTTTACTTTTTTTTTTTTTTTGAGATGGAGTTTTGCTCTTGTTGCCCAGGCTGGAGTGCAATGGCACGATCTCGGTTCACCACAAGAATCTCTTCATCCCAGGATCAAGCGGGAACCTCCGCTTCCCTGGTTCAAGTGATTCTCCTGCCTCAGCCTCCCAAGTAGCTGGGATTACAGTCATGCACCATCACGCCCGGCTAATTTTGTATTTTTAGTAGAGATGGGGTTTCTCCATGTTGGTCAGGGTAGTCTTGAACTCCTGACCGCAGGTGATCTGCTTGCCTCAGCCTCCCAAAGTGCTGGAATTAACAGGTGTGAGCCATCGTGGCTGGCCAGCTTTTACTTTTAATTCTATGATTCAAAAAATCAACTTTTATGAACAGTTATGATGTAGAGATCAAGTTTTGGATTTTTTTTCTCATTTGTTCATCCAATTATTAAAGCATCATGTGTTGAAAAGACTTTCCCCATTCAGTGCCCTGGCATGTTTTTTGAAAATCAATTGACAACATATGCAAGATTTTATTTCTGGAATTCGATTCTGATTTATTAATCTGTTTGTCCATGGTCATGCCAATTACCATGGTCTTGTTTCCTGTGGCTGTATACTGAATCTTCAAATCAATTAATATAAGTCCTCTAACTTTGCTTTTTAAAAAAAGGTTATTTAAACTATTATATGTTTTTTGTTTTTTCTGTATATTTTATTATCAACTGGTTAGTTTCTATTAAAAACACCTATCATAATTTTGACTGGGATTTCATTGAACACCTGTCATAATTTTGATTGGGATTTCATTGATTTGTGGATAATCTTGAGGAACAAAATGGATATTTTGACAATATTGCATCTCTAATCCTTGAACATAGTGCTTCTCATCATTTTTTTTAGGTCTTTTTCTCATGAGGTTTTTGTACTTATTTCTTGACTACTACATTCCATTTTCTTCTTTTTATAATCTGTTAGGGAACCCACAGAATATTTTTCTACAAGTATATATTTGTATTTCAAAATTTATATACTAACTGAGAAAGTAAGATTTGAGTTCTAAGAATTGACAACCTTGACAGTATGTGATTCACATATTAAACCCTATTCTAAGCACATAATACTTAATTTTAGCTTTTATTTTGCCTAGCATATAAAAATGGATTCAGTGTTAGAACTAGTTAATGAAAACAATGTCAAATTATTTTGTTACCTTATTTTTAAACATGAAAGCATTATTTTGAAATTCAGTATCTCTTAATTTTTTATATGTTGCAGAATTTTATTGTTTTGAAGCTTGGACATTCTTATAATTTTTAATAGTTAACAGAGCCTGTTACCATGGTAACATTTTAGTATCTTTGATTAATAATGAGGTCCACTACAGGAAGACAAGTATTCTCCCATTCTTTCTGTGGTAGATCAGTGGTTATTTCCTTTCCTTCTTATTATGAGGTATGTCAGACATACAAGTAGAGAATGATATGAGTATCACAGATCAAAAAGAAAGTCAATTTTTAAATTTCCTTGTGATCTTCTTTTCCCATTCCACCATATTAGAGTTAGACACTATTCTAAAATTAGTGATTACTATTCCTGTGCCTGTAAATACTTTTAGTCTATATATACATGTATCATTTTTGAAATATTTAAGTTTCATATTGTTTCGCATGTTTTGGTTTGTTTGCTTTTTGTATTCTTTTAAAAATTTCTTTTATACAGTATTAAGTTTGGAAGAGTTTTTGTATTAGGTCGTTCTTGCATTGCTATAAAGAAATACCTGAGACTGGGTAACTTACAAAGAAAAGAAGTTTGATTATCTCACAGTAGGCTGTACAGGAACATGATGCTGGCAGCTGGTTGACTTCTAGGGAGGCCTCAGGAAGCTTAAAATCACAGGGGAAGATCAAGGCAGAGTAGGAGCAAAAGCGAATGGAGGGAGAGTGCTACACACTTTTAAACAACCAGATCTCATGAGAACTCACTCACTAATATGAGGACAGTATGCAGGGGGATGGTGCTAAACCATTCATGAGAAATCCACCCCATGATCTAGTCACTTCCCACCAAGCCCCACCTCCAACACTGGAGGTTACAATTTGACATGAGATTTGGTGGAGACAAAGATTCAAACCACATCAGGTTTTTTTGTTGTTGTTTTTTGTTTGTTTGTTTGTTTTCAGTTTTTTCCCCAAACAAGACAGGCTTTATTTAGGTCACTAAAAATAATGTTTTACAGAAAAGGAACCATAACATTGCACAACAAAGTATAGCTGTAAAATCTCAAACAAGAAAGGCAGTGCTTTTTTTAGGTCACCAAAAATAATGTTTCACAGAGAGAACTGTTAGAAGCAAATGTATAGCTGCAATTTTTTTCCCCCATCAATATCAATTCTCTCTAGAATACTTTGAGACTACTTTGTGGTTTCCAAGTATAAATGAAGACTTGTTGGACAGAGTTGCTCAGCCTCATCAATAGAATAATAGTTTGCAAAAAAAAAAAAAAACTGTTTAATTCTAACAAATAACAAAACAATGTGGTTTCTGCTTACTAACTCCAACTTTTAGTGAAATAGCCTAACCTCTGTACACTTTCATTAACATTTCACTGTGAACACTATTGCCCTTTTTTCCTGCCATGTCAGATAGCCTGCTTAGTAGCAGGTGTCTTGTCAGAACACTTTCAGACACCCAGGAAGTAATTCCTAACATAATAACTGCAGTTATGTGGGCAACTCAAACAACAGGGACCACCTCTGCCAGAGCCCCCAGGTGGGCATTGCTTTTGTTGGTGGGGGTAAATAAGACCCACGCCTTGTTAGTTGGAACAGCTGGAACCCAGAGTGCAAAGCTAAATGGAGCAGTTGTTGTTACAGAACCATCAACACTTTAATAAATTGCCGGTGCGGGCGGAGAGAGGGCGGTTGTAGGTGCTGTAATATGCCTCACAGGCAGCTACATAAGCCTATTCTGGGAAGAAGTCATCATGGTATTCTGCTAAAAACTGGAGAAAGTGATCAAAGTGTTTCAATAAAGTCTTCAGATTCTTCTCAGATTAGGACATCTTTCCAAGGATTTCTGGAAGTTTTACCAACAGTCAGAGCAAATGTTGTGCCCTGTAAATGTGAAGGGGATGGAAGTGGCTGGTCACCTGGGTGGTAATTATCAGGCACAAGCTTCCACGAGAGGACCTCATTTATTTCATTGGTTCTTTTCCCTTCAAAGCCAGTAAATGCAGCACTTTCTTCCTTGCTAGGAGGCAGAGGAATAATTGAAGATGATACACAGGTGTTTTCCTCTCCAGGTGCAGGAGCAGCCTGCGCATGCTGGTTGATGTGGCCTGCTGCTAGCACTTGGGCGAACTGATGCCTGTTACCAGCCAGCCTGTTGCAGTTGGTGGCGTGGCACATGGACTGCCTCAGAGCCTGCAATGTTTCTGGCTTGGCTTTGCGCCTTTTGTGGGTGACTGGTTCAGCTGTGGCTGTCTGACTCTCTGTGGACTGTGGTATGGATGGATTCAACAAAGGTGGGCTGGGAGAGAGCTCCCCTTGGCTTCTTTTAGTGTCTGTGGTACTTTCCTTAATTGAAAGAACAGATGAAGTCACCTTTTATACTGAGCTTATTCCCATGGATAGGTTAAAACTGATAGGGGAAAGTAATCAAAGATTATTCTTAGCCCATCCACCATCTCCTTACAAAGGTTAGCATTCTTTTCTGCTGGGATATAATGCACCTTGATATTGGCGTGCCGCATAGTATGATGGTGGCAAGGCCTCTCACTGGCTGAAAAAGCTTCATTAATAGCAAAACCCTTCTGGTAGGACTCCAAAATCATTACAATGTTGGTCTGTCATGGAAATTTCATTAACTGTTTCCTCCTGTTAATGTAGTAACGATCACCCTCAAGCTGCTTGTTCAGAACTTCAGGGATTTCTACAGTTATTTTTCTTTCTTGCATTTCCCTTTTTGTTTACAGCTCCAGTTCTTTCACTTCAGTCTCTTCTTTAGTAACACTTTCTTATTTTTCATCATTGTCTTCACTACTGTTGGAGAACTGCTTATTGAATTTTCAGTATTTTCAACTTTGTCTTCATCTGGGAGGCTTTTTTAGACAGAGTTGATGCAAGACAGCCTGTAGCACTTCTTTCTTACTGTGCTTCTCAGGTGAGCTGTAGCTTTTCTTGCCAATTTATGCTGTCATCCATGATTTGCACCTGTATCATAGTCCACATGATGTTTGGCTGCACATCTATCACAGCTTCTATTCCAACTATTAAAATGGATTAGATATTCTGGGATCTTTCTGCCTTTCATCTTTCCCACCAATAACATCAGCAATCTGGGTTGAACCTCCAGGCGTCCCACCATAGCTCATGTGGCACTGGGCCACACAGGAGAAGAAAAGAATAAAAGATTTAACTTAAAACAGAGACTATAGTTAAGAGGCCTCCTTCACTGGCTGAAGGGCCAAATGGTAGCCTGGCCAGGACAGCGCAGGCATGAGCCTCCTGACTGGGGCTTGGAGAGTTTTATATTTTAAGTTCTACAGTTCTTAATTCAGGCACTTAATTGCTATATAGTAATTTCAGTTTTATGAACAATATACTGCAATTTATTTTTATTGCTGATAATATATTTTTAGAATTTGATAAAAGTTTTGTGATGTATACGCTTTATTATTTAAAAATTACTATTATTTTTAATTGACAAATCATAATTGTATACATTTATGGGGTATAGCATGATGTCTTGATATTTGTATACAATGTAGCATGATTAAATCAAGATAATTAGCATATCTGTCATCTTGTTTATGCTTTTTCATGGTGAGACTTTTGAAATTTACTCTTTGTTATTTTGAAACACATAATACATTATTACTTACTTTAGTCACTTTACAATAGATCTCAACTCTCATGTCTCCTCTCTGTGTGAAGCTCTGTACTCTTTGATCAAGAATTTTCCATTCCCTCCCTCCACACCTTTCTAGCCTCTGGTAACCATCATTCTGTGCTGCTTCTACAAGTTCAGCTTTTTAAAATTTCACATACAAGTGAGATCATATGGTGTATCTTTGTGTACCTGGCTTATTTCACTTAGTATAATGTCCTCCAGGTTATCTATTTTGTTGCAAAATGACAAATTTTTATTTCCTTTTTAAGGCTGAATAATAGTCTATTGCGCATATATATATATACGTATATATACACGTATATATATATACACGTGTATATATATACGTATATATGTATACATATGTATATGTGTATATACATCTATACGTATATATACATCTATACGTATATATACATCTATACGTATACATATACATGTATATACACATATACATATGTGTATATATATACATATATATACATATATATGTGTATATACATATGTGTATATATATATACATATATATACATATATATGTGTATATACATATATATACTGCATTAAAAAAATCAGTTTATCCGTTGATGGCCATTTAGGTTGATTCCATATCTTTGCTATTGTGAATAGTGCTGCAGTGAACATGGCAGTGCAGATATCCCTTTGTCATATTTATTTCAGTTCATTTGGTTATATACCCAGAAGTGGGATTACTGGGTCATAGGGTAGTTTTATTTTTAGTTTTTGAGAAACCTCCATACCGTTTTCCATAATGGCTGTATTAATTTACATTCTCTACTAACTGTGTAGATTTTCCTTTTCTCTGCATCCTCACAAATAGCTGTCATCTTTCATCTTTTTGCTAAAAGCTTTTCTAACAGGTATGAGGTGACTTCTCTTTGTAGTTTTTGTTTGCATTTTCCTATTGATAAGTGATGCTGAGCATTTTTTTCATGTACCTGTTTGCCTTTTTTCTGTAGGTCTTCTTTTGAAAGACACAGATGACACATATTTAGGTTTGTTGCCCATTTTTCAATCAAGTTATTTTCCTGCTATTGGGTTGAGTTCTTATATATTACCCCTTATCAGATATATGGTTTGCAACTATTTTCTTCCATTTTGTAGGTTCTCTTCACCTTGTTAATTGCTTCCTTTGCTGTGCTTTTTAGTTTTATGCCATCCATTTGTCTATTTTTCTGGTTGTTATTGCCTGTGCTTTAAGTCGCGGAATACAAAATCAGCATACAAAATTAGTAGCATTTCTGTACGCTAATAACAAACTATCCAAAAAAGAAATTAAGAAAGCAATTCAATTTACAGTAGCAACAACAAAAAAAATAAAACATATAGATATAAATTAAACCCAGGCAATGAAATGTTTTTTCAGTCATTTAAAATTGTAAAACCATTCTGAAGACTATAAAACACTGATGAAAGAAGTGGAAGAAAACATAGATAAATATAAATATATCCTGTATTTATAGATTGAAAGAATCAATATTGTGAAAATGTGTGTACTGTCCAAAATGATCCACAGATACAATGCAATCTCTATCAGAAGTCCAATGTCATTTTTCACAAATAGAAAAAAGAATTCTTAAATTCTTATGAACCCACAGAAGACCCCCAAATAGCCAAAACAGTCTTGACCAAAAGGAACAAAGTTGACGATATCCAATGTTTTGATTTCAAAACATATAAAGCTATTGTTATCAAAACAGGATGATACTGGTATGAAAACAAATACATTGATTAATGGAACAAGTTAGAAGGCCCAGAAACAAACCCATGCGTTTATAGGCAATTGATTTTCAACAGAGGTGCTAGGAATGCATAATGAGGAAAGGATAGTCTCTTCATTAAATGATGTTGGAAAAACTGGCTGTGCACATGCAGAAAAATGAAATTGGATCCTTATACTGTATACAAAAATAAAGTCAAAAATGGATTAAAGAAATATAAAACCTGAAACTATAGAACTGCTGGGCGAAAACGTAGGAGAATGCTCCACAATATTAGCCTAGGGAAAGTATATTCTGTTTCTTTATGTGTTTTTGAATTTCTCTTGGTCTATACTTAGGTTGAAATTGCTGAGTTATAGGGAAGGTGTGGCTTTTACTTCACTGGATATTGCCAAATTGCTCTGAAGTAGCAGTATCACATTATATTTCCTTTAGAAGAACAAGAGACTTCTTGTTACTTCATACTACATCTTCAACTATAGTTGCATTGTCAGACTTAAATGAATTTTTGCTAATCTGAATGTTAAGTCATTGCAGTTTTATTTTGGTTTTCTCTGGTTACTAATGAATTTAAACTTTTTTTTTTAATTTCAGGTTACTCAGCTGTTTCATGTTTCTCTTTTTTTCTAGTGAGGTTTTTCTTCTCATTGATTTGTATAATTTTTTATATTGTGGATTCTAATTCTTACTAATTATATGTGTGGCTTGCTTACCAATTTTTTATATAATGAGTTGTGATGTATGGGAAATTTCAGTATTAAAGTAACATTTTTTCTTTTATGGTTTGGGTTTTGTGTGCCTTATTGAAGAAATCCTTTTCTATCTTGAAATTTTAAAGATATTCTGCATATTAAATATTTTCAAGTTTTCCTCTTTTCATTTAGGAATTGTCTCGCCTACCTTACCCTTTGGTGTTAGGTAGAGACCCATTTTTTTCCTTGTATGTATAACTAGTTCTCCTTGTAGCATTTATTGAATAGTTTATCTTTTCTCCTTAACCCACAAAGTCATCACTGCTAGGTATTAGTTATCTAGGTATGCATTGCTCTGTTTCTGAGCTCTTTAGTTCTTTTTTCTGTTTCCTCATTTGTATACTAATGTCTTAATTACTGAAGTGTTGTATTTCTTGGTGTCTTCTAGAGCAAATCTGGCCACCTTAACCTTCTTTTGCAAAATCAGGGGTTGGCAAACTATTTCTAAAAGGACCACATAGTTAACTATTTTAGGCTTTGCAGGCCATATAGCCTTTGTTGCAACTACTGAATTCTGTCATTGTAGTGCAGCATCAACCATGGGCCATGTAAAGGAATGACTTTGGTTGTATTTTCTGTAATGTTCACATATACACATTATTATATTTTTTCTTTTGTTTTTATTCAATCATTTAAAATTGTAAAACCATTGTTAGTTTGTGAGCCGTATAGTCAGTAGAACTTAGTTTGTTCACCTTTACTCAAAATTGTCTGCGCTATTTTTTTATACCCCTTTTCTTATATATACTTTTTGTGAAGTTATACTTCTTATTTTCCTTACATGAGCAAAAGGTTATTTTAAATCCTTCAGTCACCAGTGAAATGATCAGGCAGGAGAAAAAGTTCCTTAGGTGGTAATCTTGTCATCAGAAATAAATACAGTTGCATGGAGCTGCTCAAGATCTGAATCAAACTGAAAACAGGAAGGCAAGGGGCTGAAAAATTATTTTAAGAACCCCTCCAACCATGAGTCATTCTTCAGGTCTGGGGAGGAGACGGTGGGGAGAAGTGTTTAGCCATGCCACCTTAGAGCAGAAAGCCATAGCTGGATCAGATCCAATTCTCATGACACAGAAGTAACTATAGTTGTGACACCTGAGCTGGATCCAGGTAGCAGAGTGGGCAGGCAGGTGGACAGGCAGAGCAGTGGCTGGATGGGCATGGAGCTCAGTACTACAGCTCTTCATTCTGTTCAGAGCACTGCCAGCATGGAACCATTGAATCAGGGTCTTATAGAAGTTTGTGGTTACAAGGATCATTTCCTGGATCCTCTTGGAGTGCTTGATGATACATTTCAGGGGCTTGACAGGGCAAAGCCTTTCCATCCTTCGATGGTGAGAATACACACAGGGTAGATCTTATAGTTTATCATGTCAGCAAAGGTAAGGGGCAGCAGGCTGGCTTCTTGAGGTTAGTTTCATGGATCCTGGTGAAGCTCTTTGTGATACTGGCCTGTCTCCCAAGGTGGCAGGGTCTAGTGCTGTATTCTGTCAGCTAGCCATGGCTCTCATCATTGATAACCATCCATCTGATGCCATGTTTCTTACAGTAGTGGGCATTCTCCTGGTGACAGCATTACCTAAGGAGTTGGCATTTATTGTTTTCAGTGTTTATGGCACCAATAAGCAGGTTATTGGAGATGTTATACTGGTGCCCCAATAACTTGAGCCATATGCCAGCATTCAAAATGTAGTCAGTGGTATGCTTTCTTTTGATTTTTTTGTTGTTGTTTGAGATGGAGCCTCGCTCTGTCACCTAGGCTGGAGTGCTGGAGTGCAGTGGCGCAATCTCGGCTCACTGCAACCTCTGCCTCCTGGGTTCAAGCAATTCTTCTGCTTCAGCCTCCTGTGTAGCTGGGACTACAGGCGCCTGCCACCATGCCAGGCTAATTTTTGTATTTTTAGTAGAGATGGGGTTTCACCATATTGGCCAGGCTGGTCTCGAACTCCTGACCTTGCGATCCTCCTGCCTCGGCCTCCCAAAGTGCTGGGATTACAGGCGGGAGCCACGGCACCCAGCTCCTTTTGATTTTTATAAGGATCTGCAGATCTGTAGGTCCTCCAGGTCTTTGCCATCCTACTAGTCAAAAGGCTCCAGGAGCTGTAGGCACTTGTTGGGTATGCTCATATCTACCCCCTGCCCATGATATCCTTGGGGTGAGGGTGCTGGTAGGTGTCCTTTCTGGGGTCAACTCTGCTTAGGGAAGCTTATCTGCATCTGGAAACTCCGGTTTGTACCTCTTGCCATACATGGTTGTCAGGAAGTAAATCTTTTGGTTGAAGTTGATGGTGCCAGAAATGGCCAGGGCTATGAGGATCTCTGGGGACATGATGAAGGCATGGGCTTCAGGTTTGCTTTATTGCGGCCTGTGAAGTTCCTCTTGTAGGAGGTGATGATTGCATTTTCTCCATCTTTATTTTGTCCTCTCTGTTCTACTAGCAAATATAGGGGTCACAGACAATGGCCAAGACAATGCTTGCCATATCCTACGGGATCTGTAAATAACTGTTATGCTCAATATTGGTGTAAATCTGCTTAGATCCCAGTGCTATGGTGAACTGTGACTTGCACTGGAGCCCATGAGCTAGCACTTGCTTGGCCATAGCTGTTGAGCATCTGATGTTCTCATAGCTTGAGTTGGTATAGCTGTTGATCAGACCTACTTTGATGTCCAAAGGCCGTCTCTCCTTCTCCATTACAGTACCTACTTCTGCCACAGTGTGGGCTAAGTTGGGGTAAAGGGCCCATTGACAGGTGGCTTCAGCTTGTTGAGGTTAATTTTTATCTGTCATTTATAATGGCAATCAGGGTTAGGTACCAAGTGATCCTTGATTTTATCTTTGATTGGCCTTGTTTCCTTAGCCTGTCTTATTCAGTTATTTCTTCATTCTCTGGTTCTAAGAGAACACTGAGGCCCCCAATGTCTACACCCATGTTCAGATTATCATCATTCCAGTGTATGAGATGGACTCTACGCCAGGCCCCTTGTACTCTGCAGTATTTGTGTGCCGCCTTCAGGATCACATCTCTGTGGATCAGATCTAGCTTGAGATTGTGCCTTTCAGCTTCACCATTCATCTTGTGACACTTCAACTTGTAAATAATTTCAACCATGCCATCCACTACATTAGCCTCCCCAGCTCCAATGTATATGCCCTGCAAGCCACCACTACTGAGGTGTGGGATTAGTGGAATAAGAAGAATCCTAGTGTATATGTAGCTTTTAAGAATGATCTGGTGATTGGTGATTGATTCTAGGTCCAAGCTTCTAAAAGCCTACATGATAGTTCACATCTGCAGTTGCCAGGAAATTATACTTTCTAGTTTATGTCCTTGGCCTGGCACAGACCTTTCTTTCCCCTGAGCTGAGTCTTGTCTGATGATCACAGTGGACGGTGGATGATGTGGCCATTTGGGCACCTCTCTGATGATGACCTGCACTGTGGCCATGTGGTCCACGGTATCTTGAATGCCTATGTAGGTACATCTTTCCCTGCTCAGTTGCTTGGGGTCATCTAGGTATCCATACATGATCTCTAAGAGGATCAGAGGCTGGTTCAATCATTTAACACTCTTTATGTTCTTCTCTAGCAGGTCATAGTGGATATACTTGTTGATTCCAGTTAGCTCATGGTCACCTTTGCCTTTTGGCACAGGACTGATGCCACATGATATTTCTGCACACTGGAGGGCTTTCTGCAACAGGGTCACTAATAGAGTTTGCCTGCCATAAGAGTTCTCTACTTGGTACAAAAATCAATTTTATGGCCTATGTTTAAGTTGCTAGCAAAATAAACTCTCTAGCCCATATTTAGCACATTGCATTTGTGATTATAGATGAAATCAAGATTGTCAAATAAAGCAGTCATGAAAATAAACTTTCCAGAAGACATGCAAAAGTTATTTGTTTTACCTCTCCCGTGCTAAACATCATGGGCATAAATTAGATGATGTTAGTTTCCCTGTGGAACCATTTAAAACAACTATCTATTCTAAAAGTCAAATGTGGTGATTTTGATCAGAGAATTAGTATTGGTATTAACATTTTAAAGTTTCCTTTAAATGATTTAACATTGGTCATATCATTTTGTCTTCATGGAATAATAAAGTATAATCATTACTTACAGGGAGGAACCACCTAACAAATGCCTTTATTTTTCGGTAATTTATAGTGTTTTGTTTGTTTTGCTCTCAACTATAAATTACTTGTTCCTCCCATGATTTTAATAATACAGTGTTAATATATAGTTATAATAATTTACTTTTTTTTGAAACGTGCATGAAATTAGAGCAATTTCTTTTGTACCACAAAAACATGCAATCAGTTGCCCATCTTTGAGTATTATTCTGAGAAAATTTATAACACTTCAAGTATGTCAGTTTTTTATACTTGAAATGGATTACTTCCTGCCTCACGAAAAGGAGAATATAAATATATTTTTAAAGGATATGAGACATTTTTCATATTTGAAAATAGCATGCTTTTTCTCTTTCACTGCTTAGACTAATAGTTTCTTATTGGAGGTATAATTTAAGGTCTCCCGCAAATATACCAAAAACTGAATCTAGAATCCATAATGGAGAAAATCATGTTTAGAACAGTATGTATCTTATGATTAGAATTGCCAGGTAAAAATACATGATACCTAGTTAAATTTGAGTTTGAGGTAAACAACAAATAATGTTTAGGACATGCGTACATTGTTAACCTGAAATTTGAATGTAGCTGGTCATCTTGTGTTTGTATTTGCTAAATCTGGCAACCCTAATTATGATTCAGTATTAAAAAATATAATTATAGATACATACTTTTCTTTTTTTCTTTCTTTTCTTTTTTTTTTTTATACAGAGTCTTGCTCTGTCACCCAGGCTGGAGTCAGTGGCACAATGTCGGCTCACTGCAACCTCTGCCTCCTGGTTCAAGTGATTCTCCTGCCTCAGCCGCACAAGTAGCTGGGATTACAGGCGCGTGCCACCATGCCCGGCTAATTTTTGTACTTTTAGTACAGATGGGGTTTCACCATATTGGCCAGGCTGGTCTCGAACTCCTGACCTTGTGATCTGCCCACCTCAGCCTCCCAAAGGGCTGGGATTACAGACATGAACCACCTCGCTCGGCCAAAACCTACTAAATTTCTGAGCAAACATATTGCAACACAACACTGTGAGCCTGGCTGGTAAAAATCTGAATTTTCAGCCTTTAAGGTCATTCCTGGGTCCCTGGAATCCACATCAGCAAGAAGTGGGCTGCGCTGGTTTATCAGTCAGGATCCAGTATGACATCAATTATTTTAAGAAATGATTTAATATACATTTTATTATTATTTTTGAAACAGAGTCTTGCCCTGTTGCCCAGGCTGGAGTGCAGTGGTGCGATCTCTGCTCACCACAACCTCTGTCTCCAGGGTGCAAGTGATTCTCATGTCTCAGCCTCCTGAGTAGCTGAGATTACAGACGCAGGCCATCATACTTGGCCAATTTTTGTATTTTTAGTAGAGACGGGGTTTCACCATGTTGGTCAGGTTGATCTCAAACTCCTGACTTCAGGTGATTCCCCCTACTTCGGCCTCCGAAAGTGCTGGGATTACAGGCATAAGTCACTGTGCTCAACTAATATATATATATTTTTGAGACAGAGTCTTGCTCTGTTGCCCAGGCTGGAGTGCAATGGTACTATCTCAGCTCACTGCAACCTCCACCTCCCGGGTTCAAGCAGTTCTCCTGCCTCAGCCTCTCAAGTAACTGGGATAACAGGCGTGTGCACTACACCCGGCTAATTTTTTGTATTTTAATAGAGACAGGGTTTTACCATGTTGGCCAGCATGGTCTTGATTCACCCACCTTGGCCTCCCAAACTGCTGGGATTACAGGCGTAAGCCACTGTATCTGGCCTCTAATAAAAACCTTTTTTTTTTTGAGACGGAGTCTTGCTCTGTCACCCAGGCTGGAGTGCAATGGTGCAATCTTGGCTCACTGCAACCTCCGCCTCCTGGGTTCAAGCGATTCTCCTGCCTCAGCCTCCCGAGTAGCTGGGATTACAGGCACGTGCCACCAGGCCTAGCTAAATTTTTTTATTTTTGGTAGAGACAGTGTTAGTCAGGCTGGTCTCGAACTCCTGACCTCATCATCTGCCTGCCTCAGCCTCCCAAAGTGCTGGGATTACAAGTGTGAGCCACCGTCCTATGCAGGTCACCCTAAAACGCCCTTTTACTTTAGCAGTCTGGAATGTTACTAGGTCAGGATATATGTGCCATAGTCATAAAATTTGGGACCTGAAACTTGGAGACTGGATGCAGGAGATGCGGAATGAATACCAGGGTGAGTTCTAGGTAGAGTCATAACTAAGGTGAAGGCATCAATGACACGATTTCCCAGTTTAGAAGATACAAAAGGCTGAGCCCAGAAAACCTTGGTGCTCCTCACTTCTGATGCTTTCCCTGCTGCCATGATGATCAAAAGTCCTAGCATCCTAGCTGGCCTTTGGGAACTGGGTGGCAAGGACAGCCACACTAAGAGGAAAGATGTAACTGTGGCTGTCCCTCTTGGGTATCCAGCTTCGCAAAAGACATGTAAACTGCGTTTTTTGGATAGATAGTACAGTGGTGTTTGGCTGACATTTTACCACCTAAAATTATTAAGTTACCTTTAGAGTGAACTGCAATTACGTTTCTGACAAGCTCTAAAATAGCTCCTAAACCAACTCCTCCATCTCTACCACCTCTACCCTATCCCCAGCTATCAGCATCTATCAGCAGGGGAGAGATCATGTCTTTATTCCTCCCTGCTTAAGACCCTTCAAAGGTGCCCCTTCACATTATAAGAAAAAATCCAAACTCCTTAAGGTGGCTTACAAATTCCTATGTAATCTGGCCTTTGCTTCTTTATCCATTCATATTCCAGTTACCTGGCCTGGCTACATAATTTGGGGGGGCCCAGTGCAAAATGAAAATGCAGAGTTCCTTGTTCCAAAACTATTGAGAATTATAAGAGGGTGCCAGGCACAGTGGCTCATGTCTGTAATCCCAGCACTTTGGGAGCAGAGGTGGGCAGATCATGAGGTCAGGAGATTGAGACTGTCCTGACTAACATGGTGAAACCCTGTCTCCACTAAAAAATACAAAAAATTAGCTGGGCGCGGTGGCTCACGCCTGTAATCCCAGCACTTTGGGAGGCCGAGGCGGGTGGATCACTTGAGGTCAGGAGTTCGAAACCAGCCTGTCCAACATGGCGAAACCTCATCTCTGTTTAAAAAAAAGAAAAAATACAAAAAATTAGCTAGGTATGGTGACAAACACCTGTAATCTCAGCTACTTGGAAAGGTGAGGCAGGAGAATCGCTTAAACCTGGGAGGCAGAGGTTGCAGTAAGCCAAGATCACGCCACTGCATTCCAGCCTGGGCAACAGAGCAAGATTCCGACAGAACAAGACTCCATCTCAAAAAAAAAAAAAAAAAAAAAAGTAGTAAGAGGGCAATGGCAGAGCATTAAACCAGGCACCAGACCCCTTTTAAAACATTTTTAAAAATATTTATTTAGATTTTGTTCTTTTTATTTATTAGTAATTTAATTTTCTTTCTTTCTTTCTTCTTCTTCTTTTTTTTTTTTTTGGAGACAGAGTCTCGCTCTGTTGCCCAGGCTGGAGTGCAGTGGTGCAATCTCCACTCACTGCCACCTCCACCTTCCAAGTTCAAGTGATTCTCATGCCTCAGCCTCCCAATTAGCTGAGATTACAGTTATGTGCCACGACACCCAGCTAATTTTTGTATTTTTAGTAGAGATTCAGTTTTGCCATGTTGCCCAGGCTGGTCTCCACTGATCTGACCCCCTCAGCCTCCCAAAGTGCTGGGAGTACAGGTGTGAGCTGCCACACCTGGCTCTTTTTTGTTTTTTTTTAAATTTTAAGGTAAGTTTATTAAGTTCGATGATGAAAACTATCAGAAGAATATTCTCCTGAAAGTAATTTTTTTCTAGAAAAAAAGAAAGGAAAATCACTCTGAGCACAGCCACAGATGCTGTGGCAGTCAAGCCTCTGCAGATTGGGACAGTCCATTGGTCCGCTGAGTCACCCTCTGGGTCAGCAGGATTGTAGTCTGTATCATCTTCATCATCCTCCAGCTCCAAGTCATCCATTTCTTGGAACAAAGACTCATCTACCTCCACGTTGTTTCCAGCATCCTCCAAGAACTGGATATCAGATGTGTCAAGATTATGATCTGTTTCAAGTAGTTGTTTCCCACTTAATTTATTTTTTCCTGCTTCTTCTTCTTTCATCCTTTTCTTTTTAATTTCCAAGAGTTCTGCATCGAACTTGGCCTTCCAATTTAAGCAATTCTCATTTGTAACTGGAGTACCATGAAATAATGGTTTTCAGCTTCTTCTGCTTCTTTTCTTTTTGTTTCTTTTTTTCTTCTTTTCTGGTTTTTATCTGATCTACTATTTCATTTAATTTTTCTTGCACAGCTCTCTCCAGAGTAATGATTGTCACCACACCAAGATTTTCTTCAGCCTGTAATGCTAGCAATTTTAAAATGTCTGAGACATTATTATCTTCTAGATTTTCCTGGGAGACCATTTCATAAAGAGTAGCTTCATCTGGATATTTTTCACTCTATGTAAACTTGAGGGTAGTCTGGACAGTTTCATCATTTTCTCCAGCGTAGATGTCACAGTAATGGTGAAGCTGGGTGGATTTTCTGATATTACTTAGCAGGACCTTGTCAAGTGAAGCACTGCTGAAGGAGAATGTAGTATCAGGAGAGTCCATTTATGTTTTGGAAGACTAATTGTTAGGAGGGTTGGATCAATGTGCAATCAAGCCAGTTAATGATACTCTCAAATCCCTCTTCACTCATCCCCTTAACATCCTCACAGCACAGAGGTACTGCTGGTGAGAGAGAACATGCACAGGACTGGAGCTATACAGGGGTAGCTGAGAGACATCTGCCTGTGAAGGAGTCAGGGTAGATGGACTCCAGAGCCTCCAGCTCTTTGCACTGCTCCTCACTGTAACCTATCATCGTGGCCCTTGCCGTTGCCCGTGGATCCCCCAGGCACCTAGGCGGCCTGCAGCAGCTTGGCTCTGGGAGAGTGGACTGTGGCTAGGTGGACGCAGGCCTCTTTTTTTTTTTTTAAGAAACCTCACCTGGAAGCACCAGCCCTTTCTGAGTGTGCAGTCCTGTGCCACCGCATGGGTTGCATGCCCGTGAAGCTGGTCTACCTGCCATCCACTTCCTCACTCCAATGGCATCCTCTTGTTTCTTAGACATGTACCAACCGGTTTTCTGTTTCATCTTAGCATGGCTCACTACTCCTCAACAGGGCCTTAGTGGAAAGGGTTGCCATTTTTTTTTGAGACAGAGTCTCTGTCGCCCAGGCTAGAGTGCAGTGGCATGATCTTGGCTCACTGCAACCTCCACCTCCCAGATTTAAGCGATTCTCCTGCCTCAGGCTGCTGAGTAGCTGGGATTACAGGCGTGCGCCACCATGGCCAGCCAATTTTTGTGTTTTTAGTAGAGACGGGGTTTCAAGATGTTGATCAGGTTGGTCTCAAACTCCTGACCTCGTGATCTGTCCTCCTTAGCCTCCCAAAGTGCTGGGATTACGGGCATGAGCCACTGCGGCCTTTTTTTGTTTTTGTTTTTGTTTTGTTTTGAGACAGAGCCTTGCTCTGCTGCCCAAGCTAAAGTGCAGTGGCTGGATCTCCACTCACTGCAATTTCTGCCTCCCAGGTTCAAGTGATTCTCCTGCCTCAGCCTCCTGAGTGGCTGGGATTACTGGCACACACCACCATGCCCAGCTAATTTGTGTATTTTTAGTAGAGATGGGGTTTCACCATGTTGGCCAGGTTGGTCTCAAACTCTGACCTCAGGTTATCCACCCGCCAGCACTCCAGCCTGGGTGACAGAGTGAGACTCCATCTCCAATAAAAGAAAGTCATAGTGGAGTAGAGTGAACCCCTAATCCAATATGGCTGGTATCCTTATAAAAATCCTTTTTTTTTTTTTTTTTTTTTGAGAGGTAGTCTCTCTCTGTTGCCCAGGCTGGAGTGTAGTGGTGTGATCCTGGCTCATTGCAAGCAAAAGGAGACATCTGAATATGGAGACATATACAGGGAAAATGCCCTGTGAACATGAAGATGGCCATCTGCAAGCCCAGGAGAGAAGCCTGGAACAGACCCTTCCCTCCCAGCGCTCAGAAGGAACGAGCCCCACCAACATCTCGCTTTCAGATGCCCCCAGGATTGTGAGACAATAAAATCTGTCATTGACACCACCCGGTTGGTGACACTTAGGTACAGCGACCCTAGCAAACGAATACACCCTCGTTAGAACTAAGCTCTCTCAGAGCGGTAAGCTGCCTTGTTTTGCTCACAGCTGTCCCAGAACATGCCTGTACTGTCACTTAGCACCTAGTACTGCCATTTATCCGTTTCACTAGTATGTATGAACCGGAGAGCGTGTCAAGGGAAGAGCTGAATCGTTTATCTTTTGTAACGACTACCCAGTAAAGGTAACCGCGGGTATGCAATAAAAACCTGTTGAATCGATTAAACCATTTCACTTATTCCCAGATTTTTGCGCAGAGCGCCAGTAGGTGAAATGTGTGCGGACTGATGAGTCACAGCTTTTATTCCCTGGGTTCCATTAACACCCACGACGTGCTTTTCGCTCTCCAGACAAAGAGACCGGTACTTGGCAGGTCCCCCAAGTGGGACTCAAAAGACCGAACCGAGCTGCATCCTTTCGCTATCGTTGGTCCTCACCCCTTTTGGCATCTTGGTACTTGTAGTTTTGTCCACTCTATCTTTGCCCGAAAAACCAGTGCTGAGACCACAACTCCCATCACCCTGCGAGCACCGGCGCCTTCAGAGCGCATCCTCCGAGGGGCGCCAGCGCCATTGACCACCCTGCTGGCCGAAGGGCCCGCCTTCACGAGCCCAGGCGCTCCTGCGATTGGCCAGCAACCCCGCCTCTCATCGGAGGGCGCCAGGTGAATGAAAGGGGGGCGTGTCGGTGCGCGGTGCTCCGTGGCTGCGCGGCTGGAATCCGCTAGAAGGTGAGCGCCTAGAAGCGTGTTGGCGCTGCCGCTTTCGTTGGTTTGGGGGAGGATTCGGAGCGCCCGGGAGGCTGGCCCGAGATTGGGGTTAGCGGGCAGGGTTGCCCCCTCGCAGTCGTCCTCCTTTGGTCCACTTGGCCCTGGCAACTCCTGGGACCTCCGCCGCACGAGCCCTTCCAGAGGGCTGGCGCGGCCATGGGCCCCCAGCTTCCCTGGCATTGGGCTGCCCCTCGCGTCGTCCAGGTGGGGGGTCGCGGCGCCGACTCCTTTCTCCACGGTGAATGGTGCCCAGGCGCCGGGACTCGGCCACACTGGGGAAGTGCCTGCCGCAGCGATGGTCACTTTGTCCGCGGGAGGCCACGGGAGGGGCTAGGCCTCGGGGCCCCACCCTCGGGGGCCGTGCCCTGTAGCTGGTTCTGGTGGCCTCCGCAGGTCGTCTGGTGCTGGACAGGGGAGGGTTCACCCGTCTTGAGTGCAATTTAGATGCAGTTGACCCTGAAATTCTTCATGTGGAAATGGAAACTTCTCCAGTGTCGTTCTCCTCCGATCCATGCCTAAAAGAAAGGAGTGACTTCCTCAACCTGTCGCACCGTGTCCTGGAGGGTTTGGGGAGGCTGGTTAGCATAGTGGTTAAGGATGTCAACCCCGGAGTCGGTTCTCCGTTCCATTCCTAGCTTGGTGATGTTATCTGTGTCTTTGAATCTCAGTTCCTCCTCTGAAAAAGAGGATGTAGAGTATCTGTCCCACTGGGTTATTGTGAGGTGAAAATTAATGTGCTTGTAAAAGCCGGGCATGGTGGCGAACACCTGTAGTCCCTGCTACTTGGGAACCTGAGGTGGGAGGATGTCTTGAGCCCAGGAGTTCCAGGCTTTATTGAGCTAGGATGGTGCACTTCAGTCTGGGCAACAGAGCAAGACCGTGCTTCTTTAAAAAAATTAATTTAAAAAGTAAAATGAATATGCTTGTACTTTATACAGTGTTTCATAATGAATAGTGTCCAATATTTTGCTAAACTTGAGGGGCAGGTTTTTGTTATTCTCAGGTTGGTGGAACTGGAAGAGTCTTGTCAGAAAGGGTTGGGGGTGGAATTCAAGGCTGCTTTTGGCCTCTGGATGGAGACAGTCGTGTGATCTGGCTAGGACTCCCTCAAAGGTATATGAGAGTTTGTATTGCAGGTAGTTGTGTTGGCATCTGCTGTCTCCTGGAGAACAAGCACTGTACTTGGTTCATTTTTCTATTCCTGGCATCTTCCTTGTGTCAGGCATTGTATGTAGCCGGTAACTGTTGAATTGAATTGGAGCCATGGAATGGTTGGGAGGTTCCCTGCCAGAGTGCGGATAGATGTGGTTCTGAGAGCACTCTGCCCTAAGAGCTGCTTTTCTGGGAGAAGTGGTGATCCTCAGCACTCCCCAGGGCAGCAGCACACTTCAGGCAAATGGGGTTGAAATAAATAAATATTTACACAATATATACCAAGTACAGGATTGGGGAAAGTTTTGAAGAAGGTACCATATGGATAGATTTTTGCAAAGTCAGGAAGTAGAATAAAAATAATTGCAACAGAAAAAATAATTGCAGTGAGAAAGCCAAAAGAAATTGGTTTTAGGTGCTATTGCTGGAAAGGAGGCTCTTCCAGTGGACGATGGAAGTGCCCTGGGAAGAGGCCCTGTAGATCAGACCATATGACAAGTTAAGAAGTGTTGTACAGGCTGGGCGCGGTGGCTCACGCCTATAATCCTAGCACTTTGGGAGGCTGAGGTGGGTGGATCACCTGAGGTCAGGAGTTCAAGACCAGCCTGGCCATCATGGTGAAACCCCATCTTTAAAAAAAAAAAAAAGAAAAAAAGAAGTGTTGTG